>MU106805.1:37020-62776 GCA_012274485.2 Sinapis alba | reverse complement strand
AAAAGCTTGATTTGGAACCATTAATAAGTGGAGAGTCTTTCATGAAGTTAAATAAATCTCACAGGAGTTATGTTGAATAAGTTATTTCACTTTCTAATCAGGATATTCGTGTTTAGCCTGTTTGGACATATGGCAAGTTCTTGAAGCTTCTAAACAAACCAAGATGAAACACTATGTAAGAAGCTTGATTTGGAACCATTATTCAGTGGAGAGTATCCATGAAGTTGAAAAAATCCTAAAGGAGTTATGTTTTAGAAGTTATTCTACTTTCTAATCAGGATATCCATGTTTAGCATGTTTGGACATATGGCAAGTTCTTCAAGCTCCTAATCAAACCAGGATGAATCACGATGTAAGAAGATTGATTTGGAACCATTATTCAGTGGAGAGTATCCATGAAGTTGAATAAATCCCAAAGGAGTTATGTTTAAGAAGTTATTCCACTTTATTATCAGGATATCCATGTTTAGCCTATTTGGACATATGACAAGTTCTTCAAGCTCCTAATCAAACCAGGATGAAACACTACGTAAGAAGCTTGATTTGGAACCATTATTCAGTGGAGAGTATCCATGAAGTTGAATCAATCCCAAATGAGGTATGTTTATGAAGTTATTCCACTTTCTAATCAGGATATCCATGTTTAGCCTATTTGGACATATGGCAAGTTCTTGAAGCTTCTAATCAAACCAGGATGAATCAATATGTAAGAAGCTTGATTTTGAACCATTATTCAGTGGAGAGTATCCATGAAGTTTAATAAATCCCAAAGGAGTTACGTTTAAGAAGTTATTCCCTTTTCTAATCAGGATATCCATGTTTAGCCTATTTGGACATATGACAAGTTCTTCAAGCTCCTAATCAACCCATGATGAATCACTATGTAAGAAGATTAAGTTGGAACCATTATTCAGTGGAGAGTATCCATGAAGTTGAATAAATCCCAAAGGAGTTATGTTGAAGAAGTTATTCTACTATCTAATCAGGATGTCAATGTGTTAGTCTGTTTGGACATATGGCAAGTTCTTCAAGTTTCTAATCAAACCACAATGAATCACTATGTAAGAAGCTTGATTTTGAACGATTAATCAATGGAGAGTCTCCATGAAATTGAATAAATCCCAAAGGAGCTATGTTTAAGAAGTTATTCCACTTTCTAATCAGGATATCCATGTTTAGCCTATTTCGACATATGGCAAGTTTTTCAAGCTCCTAATCAAACCAGGATGAATCCCTATGTAAGAAGATTGATTTAGAACCATTATTTAGTGGAGAGTATCCATGAAGTTGAATAAATCCCAAATGAGTTATGTTTAAGAAGTTATTCTACTTTCTAATCAGGATATCCATGTTTAGCCTATTTGGACATATGGCAAGTTCTTCAAGCTCCTAAACAAACCAGGATAAATCACTATTTAAGAAGATTGATTTGGAACCATTATTCAGTGGAGAGTATCCACGAAGTTGAATAAATCCCAAAGGAGTTATGTTTAAGAAGTTATTCCACTTTCTAATCAGGATATCCATGTTTAGCCTATTTGGACATATGGCAAGTTCTTCAAGCTCCTAATCAAACCAGGAAATCACTATGTAAGAAGATTGATTTGGAACCATTATTCAGTGGAGAGTATCCATGAAGTTGAATAAGTCCCAAAGGAGTTATGTTTAAGAAGTTATTCCACTTTCTAATCAGGATATCCATGTTTAGCATGTTTGGACATATGGCAAGTTCTTCAAGCTTCTAATAAAACCATGATAAATCACTATGTAAGAAGCTTGATTTGGAACCATTATTCAATGGAGAGTATCCATGAAGTTGAATAAATTCCAAAGGAGTTATGTTTAAGAAGTTATTCCCTTTTCTAATCAGGATATCCATCTTTAGCCTATTTGGACATATGGCAAGTTCTTCAAGCTCCTAATTAAACCAGGATGAATCACAATGTAAGAAGATTGATTTGGAACCATTATTCAGTGGAGAGTATCCATGAAGTTTAATAAATCTCAAAGGAGTTATGTTTAAGAAGTTATTCCACTTTCTAATCAGGATATCCATGTTTAGCCTGTTTGGACATATGGCAAGTTCTTGAAGCTTCTAAACAAACCAAGATGAAACACTATGAAAGAAGCTTGATTTGGAACAATTATTCTGTTGAATAAATATCATAAGAGTTATGTTGAAGAAGTTATTCCACTATCTAATCAGGATGTCAATATTTAGTCTGTTTGGACAAATGGTTAGTTCTTCAAGCTTCAAATTAAACAACGATGAATCACTATGTAAGAAGCTTGATTTAGAACCATTAATCAGTGGAGAGTTTCCATGAAGTTAAATAAATCCCAAAGGAGTTATGTTTAAGAAGTTATTCCACTTTCTTATCAGGATATCCATGTTTAGCTTGTTTGGACATATGGCAATTTCTTCAAGCTTCTAATCAAACCAGGATGAATCTTTAGGTAAGAATCTTGATTTGGAACCATTATGCAGTGTAGAGTATCCATGAAGTTCGATAAATCCCAAAGGAGTTATGTTTAAGAAGTTATTCCACTATCTAATCAGGATATCCATGTTTAGCCTATTTGGACGTATGACAAGTTCTTCAAGCTTCTAATCAAACCGGGATGAATCACTATGTACGAAGCTTGATTTGGAACCATTATTCAGTGTAGAGTATCCATGAAGTTGAATAAATCCCAAAGGAGTTATTCCACTTTATTATCAGGATATCCATGTTTAGCCAGTTTGGACATATGACAAGTTCTTCAAGCTCCTAATCAAGCCAGGATGAAACACTACGTAAGAAGCTTGATTTGGAACCATTATTCAGTGGAGAGTATCCATGAAGTTAAATCAATCCCAATTGAGGTATGTTTATGAAGTTATTCCACTATCTAATCAGGATGTCAATGTGTTAGTCTGTTTGGACATATGGCAAGTTCTTCAAGTTTCTAATCAAACCCAATGAATCACTATGTAAGAAGCTTGATTTTGAACGATTAATCAATGGAGAGTCTCCATGAAGTTGAATAAATCCCAAAGGAGCTATGTTTAGGAAGTTATTCCACTTTCTAATCAGGATATCCATGTTTAGCCTATTTGGACATATGGCAAGTTCTTTAAGCTCCTAATCAAACCAGGATGAATCCCTATGTAAGAAGATTGATTTAGAACCATTATTTAGTGGAGAGTATCCATGAAGTTGAATAAATCCCAAATGAGTTATGTTTAAGAAGTTATTCTACTTTCTAATCAGGATATCCATGTTTAGCCTATTTGGACATATGGCAAGTTCTTCAAGCTACTAAACAAACCAGGATAAATCACTATTTAAGAAGATTGATTTGGAACCATTATTCAGTGGAGAGTATCTACGAAGTTGAATAAATCCCAAAGGAGTTATGTTTAAGAAGTTATTCCACTTTCTAATCAGGATATCCATGTTTAGCCTATTTGGACATATGGCAAGTTCTTCAAGCTTTTAATCAAACCAGGATGAATCACTATGTAAGAAGCTTGATTTAGAACCATTATTCAGTGTAGAGTATCCATGAAGTTGAATAAATCCCAAAGGAGTTATTCCACTTTATTATCAGGATATCCATGTTTAGCCTGTTTGGACATATGACAAGTTCTTCAAGCTCCTAATCAAACCAGGATGAAACACTACGTAAGAAGCTTGATTTGAAACCATTATTCAGTGGAGAGTATCCTTGAAGTTGAATCAATCCCAAATGAGGTATGTTTATGAAGTTATTCCACTTTCTATACATGATATCCATGTTTAGCCTATTTGGACATATGGCAAGTTCTTGAAGCTTCTAATCAAACCAGGATGAATCAATATGTAAGAAGCTTGATTTGGAACCATTATTCAGTGGAGAGTATCCAAGAAGTTTCATAAATCCCAAAGGAGTTACGTTTAAGAAGTTATTCCCTTTTCTAATCAGGATATCCATGTTTAGCCTATTTGGACATATGACAAGTTCTTCAAGTTCCTAATCAACCCAGGATGAATCACTATGTAAGAAGATTAAGTTGGAACCATTATTCAGTGGAGAGTATCCATGAAGTTGAATAAATCCCAAAGGAGTTATGTTGAAGAAGTTATTCCACTATCTAATCAGGATGTCAATGTGTTAGTCTGTTTGGACATATGGCAAGTTCTTCAAGTTTCTAATCAAACCACAATGAATCACTATGTAAGAAGCTTGATTTTGAACGATTAATCAAACCACAATGAATCACTATGTTTAAGAAGTTATTCCACTTTCTAATCAGGATATCCATGTTTAGCCTATTTGGACATATGGCAAGTTCTTTAAGCTCCTAATCAAACCAGGAAATCACTATGTAAGAAGATTGATTTGGAACCATTATTCAGTGGAGAGTATCCATGAAGTTGAATAAGTCCCAAAGGAGTTATGTTTAAGAAGTTATTCCACTTTCTAATCAGGATATCAATGTTTAGCATGTTTGGACATATGGCAAGTTCTTCAAGCTTCTAATAAAACCAGGATAAATCACTATGTAAGAAGCTTGATTTGGAACCATTATTCAATGGAGAGTATCCATGAAGTTGAATAAATTCCAAAGGAGTTATGTTTAAGAAGTTATTCCCTTTTCTAATCAGAATATCCATCTTTAGCCTATTTGGACATATGGCAAGTTCTTCAAGCTCCTAATTAAACCAGGATGAATCACAATGTAAGAAGATTGATTTGGAACCATTATTCAGTGGAGGGTATCCATGAAGTTTAATAAATCTCAAAGGAGTTATGTTTAAGAAGTTATTCCACTTTCTAATCAGGATATCCATGTTTAGCCTGTTTAGACATATGGCAAGTTCTTGAAGCTTCTAAACAAACCAAGATGAAACACTATGAAAGAAGCTTGATTTGGAACAATTATTCTGTTGAATAAATATCATAAGAGTTATGTTGAAGAAGTTATTCCACTATCTTATCAGGATATCCATGTTTAGCTTGTTTGGACATATGGCAATTTCTTCAAGCTTCTAATCAAACCACAATGAATCACTATGTAAGAAGATTGATTTAGATCCATTATTTAGTGGAGAGTATCCATGAAGTTGAATAAATCCCAAATGAGTTATGTTTAAGAAGTTATTCTACTTTCTAATCAGGATATCCATGTTTAGCCTATTTGGACATATGGCAAGTTCTTCAAGCTCCTAAACAAACCAGGATAAATCACTATTTAAGAAGATTGATTTGGAACCATTATTCAGTGGAGAGTATCTACGAAGTTGAATAAATCCCAAAGGAGTTATGTTTAAGAAGTTATTCCACTTTCTAATCAGGATATCCATGTTTAGCCTATTTGGACATATGGCAAGTTCTTCAAGCTCCTAATCAAACCAGGAAATCACTATGTAAGAAGATTGATTTGGAACCATTATTCAGTGGAGAGTATCCATGAAGTTGAATAAGTCCCAAAGGAGTTATGTTTAAGAAGTTATTCCACTTTCTAATCAGGATATCCATGTTTAGCCTGTTTGGACATATGGCACGTTCTTAAAGCTTCTAAACAAACCAAGATGAAACACTATGTAAGAAGCTTGATTTGGAACCAATAATCAGTGGAGAGTCTTTCCTAAGTTGAATAAATATCATAAGAGTTATGTTGAAGAAGTTATTCCACTATCGAATCAGGATGTCAATGTTTAGCCTGTTTGGACATATGGCAAGTTCTTCAAGCTTCTAATCAAACCACGATGAATCACTATGTAAGAAGCTTGATTTTGAACCATTAATCAGTGGAGAGTCTCCATGCAGTTGAATAAATCCAAATTAAGTTATGTTTAAGAAGTTATTCCACTTTCTAATCAGGATATCCATGTTTAGCCTGTTTGGACATATGGCAATTTCTTCAAGCTTCCAATCAAACCAGGATGAATCTTTATGTAAGAAGCTTGATTTGGAACCATTATTCAGTTAAGAGTATCCATGAAGTTGAATCCCAAAGGAGTTATGTTTAAGAAGTTATTCCACCTTCTAATCAGGATATCCATGTTTAGCCTATTTGGACATATGGCAAGTTCTTCAAGCTCCTAATCAAACCAGGATGAATCACTATGTAACAAGCTTGATTTGGAACCATTATTCAGTGGAGAGTATCCATGAAGTTGAATAAATCCCAAAGGAGTTACGTTTAAGAAGTTATTCCCTTTTCTAATCAGGATATCCATGTTTAGCCTATTTGGACATATGACAAGTTCTTCAAGCTCCTAATCAAACCAGGATGAATCACTATGTAAGAAGCTTAAGTTGGAACCATTATTAAGTGGAGAGTATCAATGAAGTTGAATAAATCTCAAAGGAGTTATGTTTAAGAAGTTATTCCACTTTCTAATCAGGATATCCATGTTTAGCCTATTTGGACATATGGTAAGTTCTTTAAGCTCCTAATCAAACAAGGATGAATCACTATGTAAGAAGATTTATTTGGAACCATTATTCAGTGTAGAGTATCCATGAAGTTGAATAAATCCCAAAGGAGTTATGTTTAAGAAGTTATTCCACTTTCTAATCACGATATCCATGTTTAGCCTATTTGGACATATGGCAAGTTCTTCAAGCTTCTAATAAAACCAGGAAATCACTATGTAAGAAGATTGATTTGGAACCATTATTTAGTGGAGAGTACCCATGAAGTTGAATAAATCCCAAATGAGTTATGTTTAAGAAGTTATTCCCTTTTCTAATCAGGATATCCATGTTTAGCCTATTTGGAATATGGCAAGTTCTTCAAGCTCCTAATCAAACCAGGATGAATCACTATGTAAGAAGATTGATTTGGAACCATTATTCAGTGGAGATTATCCATGAAGTTGAATAAATCCCAAAGGAGTTATGTTTAAAAAGTTATTCCCTTTTCTAATCAGGATATCCATGTTTAGCCTATTTGGACATATGACAAGTTCTTCAAGCTCATAATCAAACAAGGATGAATCACTATGTAAGAAGATTGAGTTGGAACCATTATTCAGTGGAGATTATCCATGAAGTTGAATAAATCCCAAAGGAGTTATGTTGAAGAAGTTATTCCACTATCTAATCAGGCTGTCAATGTTTAGCCTGTTTGGACATATGGCAAGTTCTTCAAGCTTCTAATCAAACAACAATGAATCACTATGTAAGAAGCTTGATTTTGAACCATTAATCAGTGGAGAGTCTCCATGAAGTTGAATAAATCCCAAAGGAGTTATGTTTAAGAAGTTATTCCACTTTCTAATCAGGATATCCATGTTTAGCCTGTTTGGACATATGGCAATTTCTTCAAGCTTCTAATCAAACCAGGATGAATATTTATGTAAGAAACTTTATTTGGAACCATTATTAAGTGGAGAGTATCCATGAAGTTGAATCCCAAAGGAGTTATGTTTAAGAAGTTATTCCACTTTCTAATCAGGATATCCATGTTTAGTCTATTTGGACATATGGCAAGTTCTTCAAGCTCCTAATCAAACCAGGATGAATCACTATGTAAGTGTTGAGATGAAGACCAAGAAGTGAAGAAATGAAGCTTTGGAGTTTTTTACCATTTTACCACAGTAACTTTGGAATTACCACAGTAACTATGGGTTTTACCATTTCTGGATGAAAGTAACTAAGTAAGAGCTTGGGAAGTTACTTTGCATCCCCCTTGGTAAGGAATCACGTCCAGGAGGAGTATGGATAAGGTTTGGCCTCAGCTGGAAAGGTAAAGCCACTTTACAGCCTGTCCAAGCATGTGAAGCCTTTCAGCCAAGTATTTCAAACCAAGGTGTTCAGCTAGCTTTGACTACACATGCTTGAGTCCCATTTGTGGATATACCTTTGCAAACTCTATGTCATTGTAATCTGACTTGAAAAATGAATACAATAGAGTTTTGAGTCTCTCTCTCTCTAGAATCTCTTTATTCTCTTAATCTCTCTATTCTTTACTCTGATTATCTCTGATTAGTATTAAACACACTCTAAAACACAAAAGTGTTTATGGTATCAGAGCCAGGTTGCTCAAAAAGGGGGTGAGTGTGATTTCTTTTTTTGCAANTCTTGGGTTCTGTCCTTCTGTCGCTGGGTTTGTTTGGGGTTCTCTGATGGAAACAAATGATCTCAGCATGGAAATGAAGCACAGATCTAGTATTCCAGTGAAGCTTGAAGAGGAAAACGATGGGGTTTGGTCCAGATGGGTGAAGACAGCTTTGGGGAGCTGTGTGTTGTGGTGTAGTCATGTAAAGGGGAAGCCTTTAAGAGAAATGACTACAACAGAAGGTCAGGCAAGGAGTCTGAGGGATGAAGACAGAGTTGTTCAAGAAAACAATACAAGGTGTGAGATTGAATTCAAGAGGGCTAACATAGACTTGAGAAGAGGAAAGGAAGAGCTCCATCAGCTTGTTGGAAAGCTGAAATATTTATGGTTGGAATTGGATGCGTTGAGACCAAGCACATCAGATCCAAGAGTGATTCAAGAGAGACTGGAGCAAGATGTAGTCTTGAGTCTTCTAGTGAGTCTAAACTCATCATATGGTCAGCTCATTAGACAGATTATCAAAGATGATGAGCAATTGGATATGGATGGTATATGTGCTCTTGTTCAGCAAGTTTATGAGGTGTGTGAGAAGAACAAGAAACCTACTTGGATAAGGGATGGTGCTGTGAGATTTGTGAGAATATGAGATGTTTAGGGAGAGGATAAGAGATTGAGAGTTTATTGCTGGAGAATGAAGAACATGAAGAACAAGAGAGAGAGAGAGGGATTTCGAAAATGAAGAGAGAGAAGGAGAAAAATGATTTCCTTACTCATTTAGTTTGCACAAGAGTTACATAAATAGAAAATCAGAGTTGACAATAAGACAATCAAAATTAATAAACTAATGGGGATCAGAGCAGGAGCAGGAGATCAGAGCAGTGGCAGGAGATCAGAGCAGTGGAAGGCTCAGCAGGACAGACAGTGACAGCTCCTCTTCTCTTCATTCCTTGGTGCAACATGTGACTTTGGTTTGTCATAACCTCAACAGCTCCAACAGCTTGCTTCCACTTGATTAATCTTGTCCAGAACTCAAGGGGACTCATGACAGTATATTTAAATCAGTCTCCTTCTTTTACTTGCCTTCCAAGTCAAGCTTAGGGCAAGACTTGTACGGACAGACTGAAACTCTTCCATCCGGATGATCCTCACTTCTTCTCTTGGCCATTCTGATTCTTTATGTCTTTATTCTTTATTGCTTCATCTCAACACTCCCCCCTCAAGCTTGACTATAGGAACTAGTCAAGCTTGGAAACCATGAAGCATTCCCTCATTAAAACCTTAGCTTGGAAAAACCACTTGGGATAAAAACCAAGCCAAGGAAAAAGAGTAGAACACCTGGCTAAAGGATCAGTGTGATGAGAGATCCACGAGTCCTAACTTGGGAAGGATGAACTCGCAAACCTTAGTACTTGCAGCCTTGGTGAAGATGTCAGCCAACTGATCTTCACTTCTTGTGTAGCATGGGAGGATAATCTTCTGTTCTATAGCCTGCCTCACCTTATGACAATCCACTTCAATGTGCTTAGTCCTCTCATGGAAGACTGAGTTGCTGACAATGTGTATAGCAGCTTGGTTATCACAGTGCATGGTGATTGGTGTTGTAGTCTCAATTCCCAAGTCTTTAAGCAGCCCATTGATCCATATCAATTCGCTTGTGAGCTTCCTCATGACTCTATATTCTGCTTCAGCACTTGAACATGAAACTACCTTCTGCTTCTTGCTTTTCCAAGTCACTAAATTGCCTCCAATGAAAGTGCAATACCCAGTAGTTGATCTCCTATCAACTCTGTCTACTGCCCAATCAGCATCACAATATCCTACTACTTCAGTGCTTCCATTGCATCCCATCCAGACTCCTTGTCCTGGTGCCTCTCTTAGGTACCTTAAGATCCTCTCAACCATGTTCCAGTGATGAACCTTAGGTGCTTGCATGTGCTGACTGACTTGATTCACAGCAAAGCATATGTCTGGTCTTGTAATGGTCAGATAGATGAGTTTTCCAACCATTCTTCTATACTTCTTGACATCATCAAATGGGGTGTTTTCAAACTCCCCCTCTCGCAGCACTTTGTAACCATCTTCAAGGGGAGTTTTAGCTTGTCTTCCTCCAAGATTTCCTGCCTCACTCAACAAATCCATAGCATACTTCCTTTGGGACAGAAACAGTCCTTCCTTGGATCTACACACTTCAATACCCAGGAAATACTTGAGCTCTCCAAGATCCTTGATATCAAATACTGATTTCAGAAATGCCTTTGTTGCCTGAATCCCTTCCTTGTCACTTCCTGTGATGATAATATCATCCACATATATCAAGATGACAACAATGCCTTGTGGACCAGTCAGTGTGAAGAGAGTATGATCTGCCTCTGACTTTCTAAACCCTCTTCCATTCAGTGTGGTGCTTAGCTTGTGATACCAAGCCCTTGGTGATTGCTTCAGACCATAAATTGCTTTCTTCAGCCTCAACACGTTTCCTGGTTTGACTAGGTGCTCTAAACCAGGAGGAGGATGCATATAAACCTCATCTTCTAACTCTCCTTGCAAGAATGCATTCTTCACATCCATCTGCCATAAATCCCATTCCAAGTTAGTGGCAATTGAGAAAATGATTCTAATAGTGTGAAGTTTTGCTACTGGTGCAAAGGTATCAATATAATCTTCTCCATATGTCTGAGTAAATCCTCTTGCAACCAGCCTTGTCTTGCGCCTCTCCACTTTTCCATTAGCTAGGTATTTGATTGTGAAAATCCATCTGCTTGTTACTGCCTTCTTTCCTTTGGGAAGTTTAGCTTCAAACCAAGTATCATTGACTATCATTGCATTTGCCTCATTCCCAACAGACTCTCTCCACTCCTCATGCTCCATAGCTTCTTCATATGACCTTGGGATATACTCCTGATCCAATTCTCCAATGAAAACCTGATGTTCTTGAGGGTATTGAGCTAAAGAGCACACTGCTTGTATAGGATGAGCTACTGCCTGAGAGTTGAAGTAGACCCTTGTGTTGATCCAATTAGATGGATCCTTTCTAAGCCTTGTGCTTCTCCTAAGAGGTTGAACAGCTTCAGGTTCTTCTTCCTCATCAGATTCTGCTTCAGGCTGTACTGTTTCTTGATGTCCTTGTTGTCTTTCATCCTGATCATGAGTTTCTTGTTGATTCCCCCCTTCAGGATCAGGATGAATCACTTCTATAACTTCATCAACCCTATCTTCATTAACTAAAGCTTCTGGACCAGGAGCAGCTTCAGGGGAATTCTTTCTTGTTTCTTGATTCTCCTGAGGCATGCCAATACCAAGACTCTCTAGTATGATCCTGAGGTTTGTGGCTTTCTCTGATGCTTGAGATAGATCCTTCAGATCATCCCAACTCTTCTCCTCATAGTATCCCTTTGTCTCCATAAACTTCACATCTCTTGATATTAAAACCCTTCTGGACATTGGATCATAGCACTTATAACCTTTCTGAGTTGGAGAGTAACCAATGAACATAGCTTTTGAGCTTTTAGCATCAAGCTTGTTCCTCTGCTCCCCTGGTATCAACACAAAACAGAGGCATCCAAACACACGCAAGTGATCCAAAGGTGGCTTAGTCTTGTTTAGGACCTCAAAAGGAGACAGGTCGTGGAGGACTTTAGTTGGAGTCCTATTGATCAAATAACTAGCAGACACCACAGCATCACTCCAGAATCTTTTTGGAACATTGGTGTGAAACATCATTGATCTTGCAACTTCCATCAAGTGCATGTTCTTCCTTTCAGCAACTCCATTCTGTTGAGGGGTGTAAGGACAACTTGTCTGGTGAATAATCCCATGCTGAGCAAGGTATTGCTTGAATGCCTGACTTGTGTACTCTCCACCATTATCTGACCTGAGTATTTTCAACTTGGCATTGAAATGGTTGGAGACATGAGTCTGAAAATTCTTGAAAGCTTCCAACACTCTATCCTTAGACTGAATTAATGTCACCCATGTGTACTTGGACTTCTCATCAATGAAGGTGACAAAATATTTGTGGTTCTCTCTGGACACACAAGGCGCAGTCCACACATCAGAGTGAACCAGATCAAAGCATCTCTCATAGATAGTGCTAGACCTTGGAAAGACTGTCCTACAATGCTTTCCCAATATGCAAGCTTCACAATCATCATTCTTGAACACCATACCAGGAAGCATCAGGGTTAAAGCTCTAGTGTGAGGATGTCCCAGCCTAGCATGCCATAGAGTGCTGTCAACACCAGTAGACTTACTGATCATGCACAGAGATGAGGATGGTCTAGGCGCATCAGTCTTTTGGAGATGATATAATTCCTCATGACTATGCCCTTTTCCAATCACATGTCCTGTCTTCAAGTCTTGAAACTCAACCTCATCTGGTCTGAAGACAACCTGACAACTCAGATCAACAGTAGCCTTCCTCACTGATAACAGGTTTGATGTAAACTGAGGCATATATAAGGCAGTTGATTCCCTATCAAACAACCTAAGGTTCCCTATCCCTTCTATCTTAACCTTATCACCATTTGCTATAATAACATTCCCTGAGGCAGGCTGGATATCACTAATCAAGTTCCTATCACTAATCATGTGATGGCTAGCTCCTGAATCTATAATAATGGGTTTAGAGTCAGGAAAGTGTATACCAGCCTCCTTGGGTGAGATAAGGGCCTTGGCAGCTTTGATAAAGTAATCAAGGTCTCTTCTGGTCACTGGACCATCAGGATTGGTCGCCCCAGCCATACTTCTCCATGTTCCTCCTTCAGTTGAACCACCACTGAGAGCTGAATACATGGTTCTTCCTTGAATTACATGATGCTCAGACTCCTTGAGGTTACATGTATCTGGCTGGCTTCTCAAGAAACCAGCATCCTCCAAAACTGGAAGCTTCCTTTCTCTAAGGAAATAATTTATCAGATTGCTGTGGGTTGAATCTAAGTTTAGGAGAAAGCTGAAAAACTTGTCTTGCTCATAAACAGTTTGAAGACTTTCCCATAGATTCCCATAAACAGTTTGAAGATCCTCCCATAGATTCTTGGCGGTTTTAAAGTGAGAATGAGCCTCCAAGATTGGTTTAGACAGAGAGTTGTGTATGATTCCAAGTGCTTGCTGGTCTTCTTGAATCCACTTGCTGTCATGCTTCAGGCAAGTAGCCTGACTATCCTCTTGAGCCATCCTCTTTGAATTTCCAGCCTCCATGATATGGCTGTCCCAAAGTCCATGACTTCCTAAGGTAACTCTGGCCACTCTTGACCATAAAAGATAGTTAGGACCCTCAAGGGTCACTGGAATAAGGTTCTCCTTCTCCATTTCCATGGTCGAAATTCTTTTACCTAATGGGTAAAGCTGCTGGCTGCTGGAAAAGAGTGAAGAACACATAGAATTTGAAAGAGAGAAAAAGAGTTTTGCGGAATGAAAGGAGCTTAAAGCTCTGATACCATGTGAGATTTGTGAGAATATGAGATGTTTAGGGAGAGGATAAGAGATTTAGTGAGAGTTTATTGCTGGAGAATGAAGAACATGAAGAACAAGAGAGAGAGAGAGAGAGAGAGAGAGAGGGATTTCGAAAATGAAGAGAGAGAAGGAGAAAAATGATTTCCTTACTCATTTAGTTTGCACAAGAGTTACATAAATAGAAAATCAGAGTTGACAATAAGACAATCAAAATTAATAAATAATGGGGATCAGAGCAGGAGCAGGAGATCAGAGCAGTGGCAGGAGATCAGAGCAGTGGCATGAGATCAGAGCAGTGGCAGGCTCAGCAGGACAGACAGTGACAGCTCCTCTTCTCTTCCTTCCTTGGTGCAACATGTGACTTTGGTTTGTCATAACCTCAACAGCTCCAACAGCTTGCTTCCACTTGATTAATCTTGTCCAGAACTCAAGGGGACTCATGACAATATATTTAAATCAGTCTCCCTCTTTTACTTGCCTTCAAACTCAAGCTTAGGGCAAGACTTGTACGGACAGACTGAAACTCTTCCATCCGGATGATCCTCACTTCTTCTCTTGGCCATTCTGATTCTTTATGCCTTTATTCTTTATTGCTTCATCTCAACAGGTGCAAGGTGCAAGAAGGGAAGGTTGAGAAAACTTTCCAAGACTTGGATCAGGATGGGAAAGATTCGGATGAAGAGCAGACAGTCTGGTCACTTAGAGAACAGTATGGAGGCAAAGATGATCAAGGATGTTGTGCAGCAGATGGATAGAGGAGAGTGTTCTTACTCAGCCTACATTGGTAACTCAGTGAAAGGTAGAATGGTTGTTAGGGAGCAGGAGACAACATGAGATGATGATCCTATCACCAGGAAGGAATGGGACACGTTTCTTAAGTATGTGCATGCTTTGGCTGCAACCAGGAGATAGAGCACACAATCCCCAACATCTAAACCTATCATAATTGATTCTGGAGCAAGTCATCATATGGTCAGTATAGGAGCTTGATGAGTGATATTAAGGCTGCAACTGGGAGTGTCATGATTGCTAATGGAGATAGAATCCCAATTGAAGGGATAGGAAACTTGAAGCTGTTTGAAAAGGATTCAGCTGCTTTCTATCTACCTCGGTTCACTTCCAACCTGATATCAGTGAAGAGAGCTATTGTTGATCTTAATTGCCAAGTGGTGTTCAGGCCAAATGAAGTTGAGTTTCAAGACCTGAAGTCTGGACAAGTTATTGGCAGAGGAGACAGCAAGAATCACTCTACCACCTTCACACAACTAAGCTTTCTCAACCCTTTGTTCATGTTTGTTTAAGCAGCACCACTGATAGGATTGATAGTAGTACTTGGCATGCTAGACTAGGGCATCCTCATACTCGTGCAATTGAACTGATCTTACCTGCTTTATCATTCAATTATCTAGAGTGTGAGGCTTGCATATTAGGGAAGCATTGTAGGACTGTGTTTCCAACATCAGAGTATATATGAGAATTGTTTTGATTTGGTGCACTCTGATGTGTGGACATCTCCATGTGTGTCTAGGGATAACCAGAAGTATTTTGTGACTTTCATAGATGAGAAGTCTAAGTATACTTGGATCACACTTCTTCCATCCAAAGATAGGGTGCTAGATGCCTTTGTAAACTTCCAAGCATATGTTACTAACCATTACAATGCTACTGTGAAGGTACTAAGGTCAGATAATGGAGGAGAGTACACAAGCAATGCTTTCAAGAGTCATCTAGCAAAGCATGGCATAGTGCACCAGACCAGTTGTCCTTACACACCACAACAGAATGGGGTTGCTGAGAGGAAGAATAGACACCTAATGGAGGTCTCTAGATCCATGATGTATCACTCCAATGTTCCAAAACGTTTTTGGGGGGATGCTGTTCAGACTGCTTGCTACCTCATCAACCGGATACCAACCAAGGTCTTGAAGAATCTATCCCCTTTTGAAGTGTTGAATAAGAGCAAGCCATACATCGATCATCTGCGAGTGTTTGGATGCTTGTGTTATGTCTTGGTTCCAGGAGAGCAGAGAAACAAGCTTGATGCTAAGAGCACTAAAGCTATGTTCATGGGTTACTCAATAACTCAGAAAGGGTACAAGTGTTATGATCCAGTAACAAGAAGAGTGTTGGTGTCCAGAGATGTGAAATTCATAGAGTCAAGAGGGTATTATGAGGAGAAGAAGTGGGAAGATTTGGAGGATCTGTCTCAAGCTCCATCAGATAAGGCAACAACACTTAGGATAGTGTTGGAGAAGCTAGGGATAAACATGTCTCAGGATCAGGAACCCAGAAGGAGAGAACCTTCTGATCAGGCTGAAGAAGCTGAAAGAACAACCCCTCTTGATCATGAGAGGGGGAATGGATCTGAATCAGGTGTGCAAGAGCAGAACCAAGAGGATTCAGGTCATCATGATCAAGATGTGACACAAGAAGTAGAGAATGATGCTCAGTCTAGTAGAGATGAGCAAGGAGAGTCTACTGGTTTAGAAGAACAAGCTCAAGATGAAGTACAAACTGAAGATCAGGTTCAACCATTGCGAAGGAGCACAAGGATAAAGAAGGATCCTTCCAACTGGGTAAACACGAGAGTGTACTACAATGCCCAGGCTGTGGAGCATCCTTCCCAAGCCGTGTGTTCCTTTGCTGAGTTTCCAGAAGAGCATTGTGCCTTCATGATTAGTCTGGATGAGAGCTATGTACCAAGGTCCTTTGAAGAGGCTATGATGCAGAAAGAGTGGAAAGAGTCTGTGGCTGATGAGTCTGATGCAATGATCAGAAATGATACATGGTATGAGAGTGAGCTTCCAAAAGGGAAGAGAGCTGTGTCAAGCAGATGGATCTTTACCATCAAGTACTTACCAAATGGGAAGATTGATAGGCGCAAGACAAGGCTGGTAGCAAGAGGGTTTACACAGACTTATGGAGAAGACTACATTGACACATTTGCTCCAGTAGCCAAGCTTCACACAATTCGGATTGTGCTATCTATTGCAACAAACTTGGAGTGGGATTTGTGGCAGATGGATGTGAAGAATGCTTTCTTGCAAGGTGAACTAGAAGATGAGGTATACATGCTTCCACCTCCTGGTCTTGAGCATCTAGTAAAGCCAGGAAATGTTTTGAGATTGAAGAAGGCAATATATGGGCTGAAGCAATCACCTAGAGCTTGGTACAGAAAGCTGAGTACAACTCTCAATGGGAGAGGGTTCAAGAAGTCTGAACTAGATCATACACTCTTCACCTTGACAGGACCATCAGGAATCATTGTCCTCTTGGTGTATGTAGATGATTTGATTATCACAGGGAGTGATAAGGCTGGGATTCAAGCCACTAAGGAGTTTCTCAAGTCAGTGTTTGATATTAAAGACTTGGGAGAGATGAAGTATTTTCTGGGAATTGAGATATGCAGATCTAAGGAGGGTTTGTTTATGTCTCAAAGGAAGTATACTATGGATATGTTAAAGGAGACTGATATGCTTGGGGGAAAGATAGCTAAGACACCTCTTGAGGAGGGGTATAAGGTTCTGCGTGAGGGGGAGGTTGAAGAGAATCAGTTATTTGAGGATGCTAAGCTATACAGGAAGATGGTTGGCAAGCTGATCTACTTGACCATCACAAGACCAGATATATGTTTTGCTGTGAATCAAGTGAGTCAGCATATGCAGGCACCAAAGGTACATCACTGGAAGATGGTTGATAGGATACTGAGGTATTTGAGTGGCACGTCTGGACAAGGAGTGTGGATGGGATGTAATGGCAGTACAGAAGTGGTTGGGTATTGTGATGCTGATTGGGCAGGAGATAGAGTGGACAGGAGATCAACTACTGGGTATTGTACATTCATTGGAGGGAACCTGGTTACTTGGAAGAGTAAGAAGCAGAAGGTTATCTCTTGCTCAAGTGCTGAAGCTGAGTATAGGGCTATGTTGAAGCTGACAAACGAGTTGGTGTGGATCAAGGGTATTTTGAAGCATTTGGAGATTGAGCAGACCACTCCTATGACAATGCATTGTGACAATCAAGCAGCTATCCACATTGCTTCTAACTCAGTCTTCCATGAGAGAACGAAGCATATAGAAGTTGATTGTCACAAGGTGAGGCAGATGATCATCTTAGGAGTAATACTGCCATGCTATACAAGGAGTGAAGATCAACTTGCTGATGTGTTTACTAAGGCTGCAAGGCTGAAGACAATGGAGTCCATTCTTTCTAGGCTTGGGCTCATTGATCTTACTCCCAGGAGCTGATCCCCTTAACCATGGAGTCTCCACTCTTTTTCCCTCATCAAGGTTTTATCCCAAAGGATTTTCCTTGGTGAGGATGTTTTTAATGAGGGAGGTCTTCATGGTTTCCAAGCTAGACAGGTTCATTGAGTCTAGCTTGAGGGGGAGTGTTGAGATGAAGACCAAGAAGTGAAGAAATGAAGCTTTGGAGTTTTTTACCATTTTACCACAGTAACTTTGGAGTTACAACAATAACTATGGGTTTTACCATTTCTGGATGAAAGTAACTAAGTAAGACCTTGGGAAGTTACTTTGCATCCCCCTTGGTAAGGAATCACGTCCAGGAGGAGTATGGATAAGGTTTGGCCTCAGCTGGAAAGGTAAAGCCACTTTACAGCCTGTCCAAGCATGTGAAGCCTCTCAGCCAAGTATTTCAAACCAGAGTGTCCAGCTAGCTTTGACTACACATGCTTGAGTCCCATTTCGTGGATATACCTTTGCAACCTCTATATCATTGTAATCTGACTTGAAAAATGAATACAATAGAGTTTTGAGTCTCTCTCTCTCTAGAATTTCTTTATTCTCTTAATCTCTCTATTCTTTACTCTGATTATCTCTGATTAGTATTAAACACACTCTAAAACACAAAAGTGTTTAAAGATTGATTTGGAACCATTATTTAGTGGAGCGTATCCATGAAGTTGCATAAATCCCAAAGGAGTTATGTTTAAGAAGTTATTCCACTTTCTAATCAGGATATCCATGTTTAGCCTATTTGGATATATGGCAAGTTCTTCAAGCTCCTAATCAAACCAGGATGAATCACTATGTAAGAAGATTGATTTGGAACCATTATTCAGTGGAGAGTATCCACGGATTTGAATAAATCCCAAATGAGTTATGTTTAAGAAGTTATTCCACTTTCTAATCAGGATATCCATGTTTAGCCTATTTGGACATATGGCAAGTTCTTCAAGCTCCTAATCAAACCAGGAAATCACTATGTAAGAAGATTGATTTGGAACCATTATTCAGTGGAGAGTATCCATAAGTTGAATAAGTCCCAAAGGAGTTTATGTTTAAGAAGTTATTCCACTTTCTAATCAGGATATCCATGTTTAGCCTGTTTGGACATATGGAAAGTTCTTAAAGCTTCTAAACAAACCAAGATGAAACACTATGTAAGAAGCTTGATTTAGAACCAATAATCAGTGGAGAGTCTTTCATGAAGTTGAATAAATATCATAAGAGTTATGTTGAAAAAGTTATTCCACTATCTAATCAGGATGTCAATGTTTAGCCTGTTTGGACATATGGCGAGTTCTTCAAGCTTCTAATCAAACCAGGATGAATCACTATGTAAGAATCTTGATTTGTAACCATTAATAAGTGGAGAGTCTTTTATGAAGTTAAATAAATCTGATAGGAGTTATGTTGAAAAAGTTATTCCACTTTCTAATCAGGATATCCATGTTTAGCCTGTTTGGACATATGGCAATTTCTTCAAGCTTCTAATCAAACCAGGATGAATCTTTATGTAAGAAGATTGATTTGAAACCATTATTAAGTGAAGAGTATCCATGAAGTTGAATCCCAAAGGAGTTATGTTTAAGAAGTTATTCCACTTTCTAATCAGGATATCCATGTTTAGCCTATTTGGACATATGGCAAGTTCTCCAAGCTCCTAATCAAACCACGATTAATCACTATGTAAGAAGATTGATTTGGAACCATTATTTAGTGGAGAGTATCCATGGAGTTGAATAAATTCCAAAGGAGTTATGTTTAAGAAGTTATTCCACTTTCAAATCAGGATATCCATGTTTAGCATGTTTAGACATATGGCAAGTTCTTCAAGCTTCTAATCAAACCAGGATGAATCACTATGTAAGAAGAATGATTTGTTACCATTAATAAGTGGAGAGTCTTTCATGAAGTTAAATAAATCTCATAGGAGTTATGTTGAAAAAGTTATTTCACTTTCTAATCAGGATATCCTTGTTTAGCCTATTTGGACATATGACAAGTTCTTCAAACTCCTAATCAAACCAGGATGAATCACTATGTAAGAAGATTGATTTGGAACCATTATTCGGTGGAGAGTATC
The DNA here is from genome assembly GCA_012274485.2 of Sinapis alba. Classification (NCBI taxonomy): domain Eukaryota; kingdom Viridiplantae; phylum Streptophyta; class Magnoliopsida; order Brassicales; family Brassicaceae; genus Sinapis; species Sinapis alba. The sequence goes on along the minus strand of MU106805.1, from coordinate 42,960 downwards.
CATGAAGTTGAATAAGTCCCAAAGGAGTTATGTTTAAGAAGTTATTCCACTTTCTAATCAGGATATCCATGTTTAGCCTATTTGGACATATGGCAAGTTCTTTAAGCTCCTAATCAAACAAGGATGAAAAACTATGTAAGAAGCTTTATTTGGAACCATTATTCAGTGGGGAGTATCCATGAAGTTGAATAAATCCCAAAGGAGTTATGTTTAAGAAGTTATTCCCTTTTCTAATCAGGATATCCATGTTTAGCCTATTTGGACATATGGCAAGTTCTTCAAGCTCCTAATCAAACCAGGATGAATCACTATATAAGAAGCTTGATTTGTAACCAATAATCAGTGGAGAGTCTTTCATGAAGTTGAATAAATATCATAAGAGTTATGTTGAAGAAGTTATTCCACTATCTAATCAGGATGTCAATGTTTAGCCTGTTTCGACATATGGCAAGTTCTTCAAGCTTCTAATCAAACCACGATGAATTACTATGTAAGAAGCTTGATTTGGAACCATTAATCAGTGGAGAGTCTCCATGAAGTTGAATAAATCCCAAAGGAGTTATGTTTAAGAAGTTATTCCACTTTCTAATCAGGATATCCATGTTTAGCCTGTTTGGACATATGGCAATTTCTTCAAGCTTCTAATCAAACCAGGATGAATCTTTATGTAAGAAGCTTGATTTGGAACCATTATTCAGTGGAGAGTATGCATGAAGTTGAATCCCAAAGGAGTTATGTTTAAAGCTTCTAATCAAACCAGGATGAATCACTATACAAGAAGCTTGATTTAGAACCATTATTCAGTGGAGAGTATCCATGAAGTTGAATAAATCACAAAGGAGTTATGTTTAAGAAGTTATTCCACTTTCTAATGAGGATATCCATGTTTAGCCTATTTGGACATATGGCCAGTTCTTGAAGCTTCTAATCAAACCAGGATGAATCACTATGTAAGAAGCTTTATTTGGAATCATTATTCAGTGGAGAGTATCCATGAAGTTGAATAAATCCCAAAGGAGTTATGTTTAAGAAGTTGTTCCACTTTCAAATTAGGATATCCATGTTTAGCCTGTTTGGACATATGTCAAGTTCTTCAAGCTTCTAATAAAACCAGGATAAATTACTATGTAAGAAGCTTGATTTGGAACCATTATTCAGTGGAGAGTACCCATGAAGTTGAATAAATTCCAAAGGAGTTATGTTTAAGAAGTTATTCCCTTTTCTAATCAGGATATCCATGTTTAGCCTATTTGGACATATGGCAAGTTCTTCAAGCTCCTAATCAAACCATGATGAATCACTATGTAAGAAGATTGAGTTTGAACCATTATTCAGTGGAGAGTATCCATGATATTGAATAAATCTCAAAGGAGTTATGTTTAAGAAGATATTCCTTTTTCTAATCAGGATATCCATATTTAGCCTATTTGGACATATGGCAAGTTCTTCAAGCTCCTAATCAAACCAGGATGAATCACTATGTAAGAAGATTGAGTTGGAACCATTATTCAGTGGAGAGTATCCATGAAGTTGAATAAATCCTAAAGGAGTTATATTGAAGAAGTTATTCCACTATCTAAACAGGATGTCAATGTTTAGCCTGTTTGGACATATGGCAAGTTCTTCAAGCTTCTAATCAACCCACGATGAATCACTATGTAAGAAGCTTGATATTGAACCATTAATCAGTGGAGAGTCTCCATGAAGTTGAATAAATCCCAAAGGAGTTATGTTTAAGAAGTTATTCCTCTTTCTAATCAGGATATCCATGTTTAGCTTGTTTGGACATATGGCAATTTCTTAAAGCTTCTAATCAAACCAGGATGAATCTTTATGTAAGAAGCTTGATTTGGAACCATTATTAATTGGAGAGTATCCATGAAGTTGAATCCCAAAGGAGTTATGTTTAAGAAGTTATTCCACTTTCTAAACAGGATATCCATGTTTAGCCTATTTGGACATATGGCAAGTTCTTCAAGCTCCTAATCATACCAGGATGAATCACTATGTAAGAAGATTGATTTGGAACCATTATTTAGTGGAGAGTATCCATGAAGTTGAATAAATCCCAAAGGAGTTATGTTTAAGAAGTTATTCCACTTTCTAATCAGGATATTCATGTTTAGCCTATTTGGACATATGGCAAGTTCTTCAAGCTCCTAATCAAACCAGGATGAATCACTATGTAAGAAGATTGATTTGGAACAATTATTCAGTGGAGAGTATCCATGAAGTTGAATAAGTCCCAAAGGAGTTATGTTTAAGAAGTTATTCCACTTTCTAATCAGGATATCCATGTTTAGCCTATTTGGACTTATGGCAAGTTCTTCAAGCTCCTAATCAAACCAGGATGAATCACTATGTAAGAAGATTAAGTTTTAACCATTATTCAGTGGAGAGTATCCATGATATTGAATAAATCCCAAAGGAGTTATGGTTAAGAAGATATTCCCTTTTCTAATCAGGATATCCATGTTTAGCCTATTTGGACATATGGCAAGTTCTTCAAGCTCCTAATCAAACCAGGATGAATCACTATGTAAGAAGATTGATTTGGAACCATTATTCAGTGGAGAGTATCCATGAAGTTGAATAAATCCCAAAGGAGTTATTTTTAAGAAGTTATTCCACTTTCTAATCAGGATATCCATGTTTAGCCTTTTTGGACATAAGGCAATTTCTTGAAGCTTCTAATCAAACCAGGATGAATCACTATGTAAGAAGATTGATTTGGAACCATTATTCAGTGGAGAGTATCCATGAAGTTGAATAAATCCCAAAGGAGTTATAATTAAGAAGTTATTCCACTTTCTAATCAGGATATCCATGTTTAGCCTGTTTGGACATATGGCAATTTCTTGAAGCTTCTAATCAAACTAGGATGAATCACTATGTAAGAAGCTTTATTTGTAACCATTATTCGGTGGAGAGTATCCATGAAGTTGACTAAATCCCAAAGGAGTTATGTTTAAGAAGTTATTCAACTTTCTAATCAGGATATCCATGTTTAGCCTGTTTGGACATATGACAATTTATTCAAGCTTCTAAACAAACAAAGATGAAACACTATGTAAGAACATTGATTTGGAACCATTATTCAGTGTAGAGTATCCATGAAGTTGAATCATTTTTCAGTTAAGAGTATCCATGAAGTTGAATCCCAAAGGAGTTATGTTTAAGAAGTTATTTCACTTTCTAATCAGGATATCCATGTTTAGCCTATTTGGACATATGGCTAGTTCTTCAAGCTCCTAATCAAACCAAAATGAATCACTATGTAAGAAGATTAATTTGGAACCATTATTTAGTGGAGAGTATCCATGAAGTTGAATAAATCCGAAAGGAGTTATGTTTAAGAAGTTATTCCACTTTCTAATCATAAAATCCATGTTTAGCCTATTTGGACATATGGCAAGTTCTTCAAGCTCCTAATCAAACCAGGATGAATCACTATGTAAGAAGATTGATTTGGAACCATTATTCAGTGTAGAGTAACCATGAAGTTGAATAAGTCCCAAAGGAGTTATGTTTAAGAAGTTATTCCACTTTCTAATGAGGATATCCATGTTTAGCCTATTTCGACATATGTCAAGTTCTTCAAGCTCCTAACCTAACCATGCTGAATCACTATGTAAGAAGATTGATTTGGAACCATTATTCAGTGGAGAGTATCCATGAAGTTGAATAAATCCCAAAGGAGTTATGTTTAAGAAGTTATTCCACTTTCTAATCAGGATATCCATGTTTAGCCTGTTTGGACATATGGCAAGTTCTTAAAGCTTCTAAACAAACTAAGATGAAACACTATGTAAGAAGCTTGATTTGGAACCAATAATAAGTGGAGAGTCTTTCATGAAGTTGAATAAATATCATAAGAGTTATGTTGAAGAAGTTATTCCACTATCTAATCAGGATGTCAATGTTTAGCATGTTTGGACATATGGCAAGTTCTTCAAGCTTCTAATCAAACCATGATGAATCACTACGTAAGAAGCTTGAATTTGAACCATTAATCAGTGGAGAGTCTCCATGAAGTTGAATAAATCCCAAAGGAGTTATGTTTACGAAGTTGTTCCACTTTCTAATCAGGATATCCATGTTTAGCCTATTTGGACATATGGCAAGTTCTTCAAGCTCCTAATCAAACCAAGATGAATCACTATGTAAGAAGATTGATTTGGAACCATTATTCAGTGGAGAGTATCCATGAAGTTAAATAAATCCCAAAGGAGTTATGTTTAAGAAGTTATTCCACTTTCTAATACAGATATCCATGTTTAGCCTGTTTGTACATATGGCAAGTTCTTCAATCTTCTAATAAAACCAGGATAAATCACTATGTAAGAAGCTTGATTTGGAACCATTATTCAATGGAGAGTATCCATGAAGTTGAATAAATTCCAAAGGAGTTATGTTTAGGAAGTTATTCCCTTTTCTAATCAGGCAATCCATGTTTAGCCTATTTTGACATATGGCAAGTTCTTCAAGCTCCTAATCAAACCAGGATGAACACGATGAATCACGATGTAAGAAGATTTATTTGGAACCATTATTCAGTGGAGAGTATCCATGAAGTTGAATAAATCCCAAAGGAGTTATGTTTAAGAAGTTTTTCCACTTTCTAATCAGGATATCCATGTTTAGCCTGTTTGGACATATGGTAAGTTCTTGTAGCTTCTAAACAAACCAAGATGAAACACTATGTAAGAAGCTTGATTTGGAACAATTATTCAGTGGAGAGTATCCATGAAGTTGAATAAATCCCAAAGGAGTTATGTTTTAGAAGTTATTCAACTTTCTAATCAGGATATCCATGTTTAGCCTGTTTGGACATATGGCAAGTTCTTCAAGCTCCTAATCAAACCAGGATGAATTCTATGTAAGAAGATAGATTTGGAACCATTATTCAGTGGAGAGTATCCGTGAAGTTGAATAAATCCCAAAGGAGTTATGTTTAAGAAGTTATTCCACTTTCTAACCAGGATATCCATGTTTAGCCTGTTTGGACATATGGCAAGTTCTTGAAGCTTCTAAACAAACCAAGATGAAACACTATGTAAGAAGCTTGATTTGGAACAATTATTTAGTGTAGAGTATCCATGAAGTTCAATAAATCCCAAAGGAGTTATGTTTAAGAAGTTATTCTACTTTCTAATCAGGATATCCATGTTTAGCCTATTTGGAGATATGGCAAATTCTTCAAGCTCCTAATCAAAACAGGATCAATCACTATGTAAGAAGATTGATTTGGAACCATTATTCAGTGGAGAGTATCCATGAAGTTGAATAAATCCCAAAGGAGTTATGTTTAAGAAGTTTTTCCACTTTGTAATCAGGATATCCATGTTTAGCATGTTTGGTCATATGGCAAGTTTTTCAAGTTTCTAATAAAACCAGGATGAATAACTATGTAAGAAGCTTGATTTGGAACCATTATTCAGTGGAGAGTTTCCATGAAGTTGAATAAATCCCAAAAGAGTTATGTTTAAGAAGTTATTCCACTTTCTTATGAGGATATCCATGTTTATCCTGTTTGGACATATGGGAAGTTCTTCAAGCTCCTAATCAAACCAGAATGAATCACTATGTAAGAAGATTTATTTGGAAGTTGAATAAATCCCAAAGGAGTTATGTTTAAGAAGTTATTCCACTTTTCATAATCAGGAAATCCATGTTTAGCCTATTTGGACATATGTCAAGTTCTTGAAGCTTCTAATTGAACCAGGATGAATCACTATGTAAGAAGCTTGATTTGGAACCAATAATCAGTAGAGAGTCTTTCATGAAGTTGAATAAATATCATAAGAGTTATGTTGAAGAAGTTATTCCACTATCTAATCAGGATGTCAATATTTAGCCTATTTGGATATATGGCTAGTTCTTCAAGCTTCTAATCAAACCACGATGAATCACTATGTAAGAAGCTTGATTTGGAACCAT
>MU106804.1:51723-65552 GCA_012274485.2 Sinapis alba | reverse complement strand
TTACATATTGATTCATCCTGGTTTGATTAGAAGCTTGAAGAACTTGCCATATGTTCAAAAGGGCTAAACATAGATATCCTTATTAGAAAGTGGAGAATAATTTCCTAAACATAACTCCTATGAGATTTATTAAACGTCATGGAGTCTCTACACTGATTAATGGTTCCAAATCAAGCTTCTTACATATTGATTCATCATGGTTCCATTAGTAGCTTGAAGAAGTTCGATATGTCTAAAAGGACTAAATATGGATATCATCATTAGAAAGTGGAATAACTTCTTCAACATAACTCCTATGAGATTTATTCAACCTCATGGAGTCTCTACACTGATTAATGCTTCCAAATCAATCTTCTTACATATTGATTCATCATGTTTTGATTAGAAGGTTGAAGAACTTGCCATATGTCCAAAAGGGTTAAACATGGATATCCTCATCAGAAAGTGGAATAACTTCTTCAACCTAACTCCTATGATATTTATTTAACTTCATGGAGTCTCTACACTGATTAATGGTTCCAAATAAAGCTTCTTACATATTGATTCATCCTGGTTTGATTAGAAGCTTGAAGAACTTCCCATATGTCCAAAAGGGCTAAACATATATCTTCATTAGAAAGTGGAGGATAATTTCCTAAACATAACTCCTATGAGATTTATTAAACTTCATGGAGTCTCTACACCGATTAATGGTTCCAAATCAAGCTTGTTACATATTGATTCATCCTGGTTTTATTAGAAGCTTGAAGAACTTGTCATATGTCCAAAAGGGCTAAACATGGATATCCTCATTAGAAAGTGAATTAACTTCTTCAACATAACTCCTATGAGATTTATTCAACTTTATGGAGCCTCTACACTGATTAATGGTTCCAAATCAAGATTCTTACATATTTATTCATCATGGTTTGATTAGAAGCTTGAAGAACTTGTCATAGGTTAAACGTGGTTATCCTCATCAAAAAGTGGAATAACTTCTTCAACATAACTCCTATGTGATTTATTCAACTTCATGGAGTCTCTACAATGACTAATGGTTCCAAATCAAGATTCTTACATATTGATTCATCCTGGTTTGATTAGAAGCTTGAAGAACTTGCCACATGTTCAAAAGGGCTAAACATAGATATCCTTATTAGAAAGTGGAGAATAATTTCCTAAACATAACTCCTATGAGATTTATTAAACTTCATGAAGTCTCTACACTGATTAATGGTTCCAAATCAAGCTTCTTACATATTGATTCATCCTGGTTTAATTAGAAGCTTGAAGAACTTGTCATATGTCCAAAATGGCTAAACATGGATATCCTCATTAGAAAGTGGAATAACTTCTTCAACATAACTCCTATGAGATTTATTCAACTTCATGGAGTCTCTACACTGATTAATGGTTCCAAATCAAGCTTCTTACATATTGATTCATCCTGGTTTTATTAGAAGCTTGAAGAACTTGTCATATGTCCAAAAGGGTTAAACATGGTTATCCTCATCAAAAAGTTGAATAACTTCTTCAACATAACTCCTATGAGGTTTATTCAACTTCATGGAGTCTCTACACTGATTAATGGTTCCAAATAAAGCTTCTTACATATTGATTCAGCCTGGTTTGATTAGAAGCTTGAAGAACTTCCCATATGTCCTAAAGGGCTAAACATAGATATCCTCATTAGAAAGTGGAATAACTTCTTGAATATAACTCCTATGAGATTTATTCAACTTTATGGAGTCTCTACACTGATTAATGGTTCCAAATAAAGCTTCTTACATATTGATTCATCCTGTTTGATTAGAAGCTTGAAGAACTTGCCATATGTCCAAAAGGGCTAAACATGGATATCCTCATTAGAAAGTGGAATAACTTCATCAACATAACTCCTATGAGATTTATTCAACTTCATGGAGTCTCTACACTGTTTAATGGATCCAAATAAAGCTTCTTACATATTGATTCATTATGGTTTGATTAGAAGCTTCAAGAACTTGCCATATGTACACAAGGGTTAAACATGGATATCCCCATCAGAAAGTGGAATAACTTCTTCAACATAACTCCTATGAGATTTATTCAACTTCATGGAGTCTCTACACTGATTAATGGTTCCAATTCAAGATTCTTACATATAGATTCATCCTGGTTCCATTAGTAGCTTGAAGAACTTGCGATATGTCTAAAAGGGCTAAACATGGATATCATCATTAGAAAGTGGAATAAGTTCTTCAACATAACTCCTATGAGATTTATTCAACTTCATGGAGTCTATACATTGATTAATGGTTCCAAATCAAGCTTCTTACGTATTGATTCATCGTGGTTCTATTAGTAGCTTGAAGAACTTGCAATATGTCCAAAAGGGTTAAACATGGATATCCTCATCAGAAAGTGGAATAACTTCTTCAACATAACTCCTATGAGATTTATTCAACTTCATGGAGCCTCTACACTTATTAATGATTCCAAATCAAGCTTCTTACATATTGATTAATCCTGGTTTTGATTAGAAGCTTGAAGAACTTGTCATATGTCCAAAAGGGCTAAACATGGATATCCTCATTAGAAAGTGGAATAACTTCTTCAACATAACTCCTATGAGATTTATTCAACTTCATGGAGTCTCTACACTGATTAATGGTTCCAATTCAAGATTCTTACATATTGATTCATCCTGGTTCCATTAGTAGCTTGAAGAACTTGCGATATGTCTAAAAGGGCTAAACATGGATATCATCATTAGAAAGTGGAATAAGTTCTTCAACATAACTCCTATGAGATTTATTCAACATCATGGAGTCTCTACACCGATTAATAGTTTCGAAATCAAGATTCTCAAATATTGATTCATCATGGTTTGATTGGAAGCTTGAAGAACTTGTCATATTTCCAAAAGGGATAAACATGGATATCCTCATTAGAAAGTGGAATAACTTCTTCAACATAACTCCTATGAGATTTATTCAACTTCATGGAGTCTCTACACTGATTAATGGTTCCAAATCAAGCTTCTTACATATTGATTCATCATGGTTCCATTAGTAGCTTGAAGAACATGCCATATGTCTAAAAGAGCTAAACGTGGATATCCTCATTAGAAAGTGGAATAACTTCTTCAATATAACTCCTATGAGATTTATTCATCTTCATGGACTCTATACACTGATTAATGGTTCCAAATCAAGCTTCTTACATATTGATTCATCCTGGCTTGATTAGAAGCTTGAAGAACTTGTAATATGTCCAAAAGGGTTAAACATGGATATCCTCATTAGAAAGTGGAATAACTTCTTCAACATAACTCCTATGAGATTTATTCAATTTCATGGAGTCTCTACACTGATTAATGGTTCCAAATCAAGTTTCTTACATATTGATTAATCCTGGTTTGATTAGAAGCTTGAAGAACTTGTCATATGTCCAAAAGGGCTAAACATGGATATCCTCATTAGAAATTGGAATAACTTCTTCAACATAACTCCTATGAGATTTATTCAACTTCATGGAGTCTCTACACTGATTAATGGTTCCAAATCAATCTTCTTACATATTGATTCATCGTGGCTTGATTAGTAGCTTGAAGAACTTGCGATATGTCTAAAAGGGCTAAACATGGATATCATCATTAGAAAGTGGAATAACTTCTTCAACATAACTCCTATAAGATTTATTTAACTTCATGGAGTATCTACACTTATTAATGGTTCCAAATCAAACTTCTTACATATTTATTCATCCTGGTTCAGTAGCTTGAAGAACTTGCGATATGTCTAAAAGGGCTAAACATGGATATCATCATTAGAAAGTGGAATAACTTCTTCAACATAACTCCTATGAGATTTATTCAACTTTATGGAGTCTCTACACTGATTAATGGTTCCAAATCAAGCTTCTTACATATTGATTCATCCTGGTTTGATTAGAATCTTGAAGAACTTGTCATATGTCCAAAAGGGCTAAACATGGATATCCTCATTAGAAAGTGGAATAACTTCTTCAACATAACTCCTATGAGATTTATTCAATTTCATGGAGTCTCTACACTGATTAATGGTTTCCAATCAAGTTTCTTACATATTGATTCATCATGGTTTGATTAGAAGCTTGAAGAACTTGCAATATGTCCAAAAGGGCTAAACATGGATATCCTCATCAGAAAGTGGAATAACTTCTTCAACATAACTCCTATGAGATTTATTCAACTTCATGGAGTCTCTACACTGATTAATGGTTCCAAATCAATCTTCTTACATATTGATTCATCATGGTTTGATTAGAAGCTTGAAGAACTTGCAATATGTCCAAAAGGGCTAAACATGGATATCCTCATCAGAAAGTGGAATAACTTATTCAACATAACTCCTTTGAGATTTATTCAACTTCATGGAGTCTCTACACTGTTTAATGGTTCCAAATCAAGCTTCTTACATATTGATTCATCCTGGTTTGATTAGAAGCTTGAAGAACTTCCCATATGTCCAAAAGGGCTAAACAGAGATATCCTCATTAGAAAGTGGTATAACTTCTTGAACATAACTCCTATGAGATTTATTCAACTTCATGTAGTCTCTACACTGATTAATGGTTCCAAATAAAGCTTCTTACATATTGATTCATCCTGTTTGATTAGAAGCTTGAAGAACTTGCCATATGTCCAAAAGGGCTAAACATGGATATCCTCATTAGAAAGTGGAATAACTTCATCAACATAACTCCTATGAGATTTATTCAACTTTATGGAGTCTCTACACTGGTTAATGGATCCAAATAAAGCTTCTTACATATTGATTCATTATGGTTTGATTAGAAGCTTCAAGAACTTGCCATATATCCAAAAGGGTAAACATGGATATCCTCATTAGAAAGTGAAATATCTTCTTCAACATAACTCCTATGAGATTTATTCAACTTCATGGAGTCTCTACACTGATTAATGGTTCCAAATCAAGCTTCTTACATATTGATTCATCCTGGTTTGATTAGAAGCTTGAAGAACTTTTCATATGTCCAAAAGGGTTAAACATGGTTATCCTCATTAGAAAGTGGAATAACTTCTTCAACAGAACTCCTATGAGATTTATTCAACTTTATGGAGTCTCTACACTGATTAATGGTTCCAAATAAAACTTTTTACATATTGATTCATCATGGTTTGATTAGAAGCTTGAAGAACTTGCCATATGTACAAAAGGGTTAAACATGGATATCCCCATCAGAAAGTGGAATAACTTCTTCAACATAACTCCTATGAGATTTATTCAACTTCATGGAGTCTCTACACTGTTTAATGGTTCCAAATCAAGCTTCTTACATATTGATTCATCCTGGTTTGATTAGAAGCTTGAAGAACTTCCCATATGTCCAAAAGGGCTAAACAGAGATATCCTCATTAGAAAGTGGTATAACTTCTTGAACATAACTCCTATGAGATTTATTCAAATTCATGGAGTCTCTACACTGATTAATGGTTCCAAATAAAGCTTCTTACATATTGATTCATCCTGTTTGATTAGAAGCTTGAAGAACTTGCCATATGTCCAAAAGGGCTAAACATGGATATCCTCATTAGAAAGTGGAATAACTTCATCAACATAACTCCTATGAGATTTATTCAACTTCATGGAGTCTCTACACTGGTTAATGGATCCAAATAAAGCTTCTTACATATTGATTTATTATGGTTTGATTAGAAGCTTCAAGAACTTGCCATATATCCAAAAGGGTAAACATGGATACCTCATTAGAAAGTGAAATAACTTCTTCAATATAACTCCTATGAGATTTATTCAACTTCATGGAGTCTCTACACTGATTAATGGTTCCAAATCAAGCTTCTTACATATTGATTCATCCTGGTTTGATTAGAAGCTTGAAGAACTTTTCAGATGTCCAAAAGGGTTAAACATGGTTATCCTCATTAGAAAGTGGAATAACTTCTTCAACAGAACTCCTATGAGATTTATTCAACTTCATGGAGTCTCTACACTGATTAATGGTTCCAAATAAAGCTTTTTACATATTGATTCATCATGGTTTGATTAGAAGCTTGAAGAACTTGCCATATGTACAAAAGGGTTAAACATGGATATCCCCATCAGAAAGTGGAATAACTTCTTCAACATAACTCCTATGAGATTTATTCAACTTCATGGAGTCTCTACACTGATTAATGGTTCCAATTCAAGATTCTTACATATAGATTCATCCTGGTTCCATTAGTAGCTTGAAGAACTTGCGATATGTCTAAAAGGGCTAAACATGGATATCATCATTAGAAAGTGGAATAAGTTCTTCAACATAACTCCTATGAGATTTATTCAACTTCATGGAGTCTCTACACTGATTAATGGTTTCCAAATCAAGATTCTCAAATATTGATTCATCATGGTTTGATTGGAAGCTTGAAGAACTTGTCATATTTCCAAAAGGGCTAAACATGGATATACTCATTAGAAAGTGGAATAACTTCTTCAACATAACTCCTATGAGATTTATTCAACTTCATGGAGTCTCTACACTGATTAATGGTTCCAAATCAATCTTCTTACATATTGATTCATCGTGGTTCCATTAGTAGCTTGAAGAACTTGCAATATGTCCAAAAGGGCTAAACATGGATATCCTCATTAGAAAGTGGAATAACTTCTTCAACATAACTCCTGTGAGATTTATTCAACTTCATGGAGTCTCTACACTGATTAATGGTTCCAAATCAATATTCTTACATATTGATTCATCGTGGTTTGATTAGAAGCTTGAAGAACTTGAAATATGTCCAAAAGGGTTAAACATGGATATCCTCATCAGAAAGTGGAATAACTTCTTCAACATAACTCCTTTGAGATTTATTCAACTTCATGGAGTCTCTACACTGATTAATGGTTCCAAATCAAGCTTCTTACATATTGATTCATCTTGGTTCCATTAGTAGCTTGAAGAACTTGCCATATGTACAAAAGGGTTAAACATTGATATCCCCATCAGAAAGTGGAATAACTTCTTCAACATAACTCCTATGAGATTTATTCAACTTCATGGAGTCTCTACACTGATTAATGGTTTCCAAATCAAGATTCTCAAATATTGATTCATCATGGTTTGATTGGAAGCTTGAAGAACTTGTCATATTTCCAAAAGGGATAAACATGGATATCCTCATTAGAAAGTGGAATAACTTCTTCAACATAACTCCTATGAGATTTATTCAACTTCATGGAGTCTCTACACTGATTAATGGTTCCAAATCAAGCTTCTTACATATTGATTCATCATGGTTCCATTAGTAGCTTGAAGAACATGCCATATGTCTAAAAGAGCTAAACGTGGATATCCTCATTAGAAAGTGGAATAACTTCTTCAATATAACTCCTATGAGATTTATTCATCTTCATGGAGTCTCTACACTGATTAATGGTTCCAAATCAAGCTTCTTACATATTGATTCATCCTGGCTTGATTAGAAGCTTGAAGAACTTGTCATATGTCCAAAAGGGCTAAACATGGATATCCTCATTAGAAAGTGGAATAACTTCTTCAACATAACTCCTATGAGATTTATTCAACTTCATGGAGTCTCTACACTGATTAATGGTTCCAAATCAATCTTCTTACATATTGATTCATCATTGTTTGATTAGAAGCTTGAAGAACTTGCAATATGTCCAAAAGGGCTAAACATGGATATCCTCATCAGAAAGTGGAATAACTTCTTCAACATAACTCCTTTGAGATTTATTCAACTTCATGGAGTCTCTACACTGTTTAATGGTTCCAAATCAAGCTTCTTACATATTGATTCATCCTGGTTTGATTAGAAGCTTGAAGAACTTGCCATATGTTCAAAAGGGCTAAACATAGATATCCTTATTAGAAAGTGGAGAATAATTTCCTAAACATAACTCCTATGAGATTTATTAAACTTCATGGAGTGTCTACACTGATTAATGGTTCCAAATCAAGCTTCTTACATATTGATTCATCATGGTTCCATTAGTAGCTTGAAGAAGTTGCGATATGTCTAAAAGGGCTAAACATGGATATCCTCATTAGAAAGTGAAATAACTTCTTCAACATAACTCCTATGAGACTTATTCAACTTCATGGAGTCTCTACACTGATTAATGGTTCCAAATCAAGCTTCTTATATATTGATTCATCCTGGTTTGATTAGAAGCTTGAAGAACTTTTAATATGTCCAAAAGGGTTAAACATGGATATCCTTATCATAAAGAGGAATAACTTCTTCAACATAACTCCTATGAGATTTATCAAACTTCATGGAGTCTCTACACTGACTAATGGTTCCAAATCAAGCTTCTTACATATTTATTCATCCTGGTTTGATTAGAAGCTTGAAGAACTTGTCTTATGTCCAAAAGGGCTACACATGGATATCCTCATTAGAAATTGGAATAACTTCTTCAACATAACTCCTATGAGATTTATTCAACTTCATGGAATCTCTACACTGATTAATGGTTCCAAATCAATCTTCTTACATATTGATTCATCGTGGTTTGATTAGTAGCTTGAAGAACTTGTGATATGTCTAAAAGGGCTAAACATGGATATCATCATTAGAAAGTGGAATAACTTCTTCAACATAACTCCTATGAGATTTATTTAACTTCATGGAGTATCTACACTTATTAATGGTTCCAAATCAAACATCTTACATATTTATTCATCCTGGTTCAGTAGCTTGAAGAACTTGCGATATGTCTAAAAAGGCTAAACATGGATATCATCATTAGAAAGTGGAATAACTTCTTCAACATAACTCCTATGAGATTTATTCAACTTCATGGAGTCTCTACACTGATTAATGGTTCCAAATCAAGCTGCTTACATATTGATTCATCCTGGTTTGATTAGAATCTTGAAGAACTTGTCATATGTCCAAAAGGGCTAAACATGGATATCCTCATTAGAAAGTGGAATAACTTCTTAAACATAACTCCTATGAGATTTATTCAACTTCATGGACTCTCTACACTGATTAGTGGTTCTAAATAAACCTTATTACATATTGATTCATCCTGGTTTGATTAGAAGCTTGAAGAACTTGCCATATGTCCAAAACAGCAAAACATGGATATCCTCATTAGCAAGTAGAATAACTTCTTCAACATAACTCCTATGAGATTTATTCAAATTCATGGAGTCTCTACACTGATTAATGGTTTTAATTCAAGCTTCTTACATATTGATTCATCATGGTTTGATTAGAAGCTTGAAGAACTTGCCATATGTTCAAAAGGGCTAAACATAGATATCCTTATTAGAAAGTGGAGAATAATTTCCTAAATATTAACTCCTATGAGATTTATTAAACTTCATGGAGTGTCTACACTGATTAATGGTTCCAAATCAAGCTTCTTACATATTGATTCATCATGGTTTCATTAGTAGCTTGAAGAAGTTGCGATATGTCTAAAAGGGCTAAACATGGATATCCTCATTAGAAAGTGAAATAACTTCTTCAACATAACTCCTATGAGACTTATTCAACTTCATGGAGTCTCTACACTGATTAATGGTTCCAAATCAAGCTTCTTATATATTGATTCATCCTGGTTTGATTAGAAGCTTGAAGAACTTTTCATATGTCCAAAAGGGCTACACATGGATATCCTCATTAGAAAGTGGAATAACTTCTTCAACATAACTCCTATGAGATTTATTCAACTTCATGGAGTATCTACTCTGATTAATGGTTCCAAATTAAGCTATTTACATATTGATTAATCATGGTTCCATTAGTAGCTTGAAGAACTTGCCATATGTCTAAAAGGGCTAAACATGGATATCCTCATTAGAAAGTGGAATAACTTCTTCAACATAACTCCTATGAAACTTATTCAACTTCATGGATTCTCTACACTGATTTATGGTTCCAAATCAAGCTTCTTACATATTGATTCATCCTGGTTTGATTAGAAGCTTGAAGAACTTGTCATATGTCCAAAAGGGCTAAACATGGATATCCTCATTAGAAAGTGGAATAACTTCCTAAACATAACTCCTATGAGATTTATTCAACTTCATGGACTCTCTACACTGATTAGTGGTTCTAAATAAACCTTATTACATATTGATTCATCCTGGTTTGATTAGAAGCTTGAAGAACTTGCCATATGTCCAAAACAGCAAAACATGGATATCCTCATTAGCAAGTAGAATAACTTCTTCAACATAACTCCTATGAGATTTATTCAAATTCATGGAGTCTCTACACTGATTAATGGTTTTAATTCAAGCTTCTTACATATTGATTCATCCTGGTTTGATTAGAAGCTTGAAGAACTTGCCATATGTCCAAAAGGGCTAATCATGGATATCCTTATTAGAAAGTGGAATAACTTCTTCAACATAACTCCTATGAGATTTATTCAACTTCATGGAGTCTCTACACTGATTAATGGTTCCAATTAAAGCTTCTTACATATTGATTCATCCTGATTTGATTAGAAGCTTCAAGAACTTGTCATATGTCCAAAAGGGCTAAACATGGATATCCTCATTAGAAAGTGGAATAACTTCTTCAACATAACTCCTATGAGATTTATTCAACTTCATGGAGTCTCTACACTGATTCATGGTTCCAATTCAAGCTTCTTACATATTGATTCATCCTGGTTTGATTAGAAGCTTGAAGAACTTGTCATATGTCCAAAAGGGCTAAACATGAATATCCTCATTAGAAAGTGGAATAACTTCGTCAACATAACTCCTATGAGATTTATTTAACTTCATGGAGTCTCTACACTGATTAGTGGTTCCAAATCAAGCTAATTACATATTGATTCATCCTGGTTTGATTAGAAGCTTGAAAACTTGTCATATGTCCAAAAGGGTTAAACATGGATATCCTCATCATAAAGAGGAATAACTTCTTCAACATAACTCCTATGAGATTTATTCAGCTTCATGGAGTCTCTATACTGATTAATGGTTCCAAATCAAGCTTCTTACATATTGATTCATCCTGGTTTGATTAGTAGCTTGAAGAACTTGCCATATGTCTAAAAGGGCTAAACATGGATATCCTCATTAGAAAGTGGAATAACTTCTTCAACATAACTCCTATGAGACTTATACAACTTCATGGAGTCCCTACACTTATTAATGGTTCCAAATCAAGCATCTTACATATTGATTCATCCTGGTTTGATTAGAAGCTTGAAGAACTTGTCATATGTCCAATAGGGCTAAACATGGATATCCTCATTAGAAAGTGGAATAACTTCTTCAACATAACTCCTATGAGATTTATTCAACTTCATGGAGTCTCTACACTGATTAATGGTTCCATATCAAGCTACTTACATATTGATTCATCATGGTTCCATTAGTAGCTTGAAGAACTTGCCATATGTCTAAAAGGGCTAAACATGGATATCCTCATTAGAAAGTGAAATAACTTCTTCAACATAACTCCTATGAGACTTATTCAACTTCATGGAGTCTCTACACTGATTAATGGTTCCAAATCAAGCTTCTTACATATTGATTCATCCTTGTTTGATTAGAAGCTTGAAGAACTTGTCATATGTCCAAAAGGGTTAAACATGGATATCCTCATCATAAAGAGGAATTACTTCTTCAACATAACTCCTATGAGATTTATCAAACTTCATGGAGTCTCTACACTGATTAATGGTTCCAAATCAAGCTTCTTACATATTGATTCATCCTGGTTTGATTAGAAGCTTGAAGAACTTGTCATATGTCCAAAAGGCCTAAACATGAATATCTTCATTAGAAAGTGGAATAACTTCGTCAACATAACTCCTATGAGATTTATTTAACTTCATGGAGTCTCTACACTGATTAGTGGTTCCAAATCAAGCTAATTACATATTGATTCATCCTGGTTTGATTAGAAGCTTGAAAAACTTGTCATATGTCCAAAAGGGTTAAACATGGATATCCTCATCATAAAGAGGAATAACTTCTTCAACATAATCCTATGAGATTTATTCAACTTCATGGAGTCTCTATACTGATTAATGGTTCCAAATCAAGCTTCTTTTATATTGATTCATCATGGCTTGATTAGTAGCTTGAAGAACTTGCCATATTTCTAAAAGGGCTAAACATGGATATCCTCATTAGAAAGTGGAATAACTTCTTCAACATAACTCCTATGAGACTTATACAACTTCATGGAGTCTCTACACTGATTAATTGTTCCAAGTCAAGCATCTTACATATTGATTCATCCTGGTTTGATTAGAAGCTTGAAGAACTTGTCATATGTCCAAAAGGGCTAAACATGGATATCCTCATCATAAAGAGGAATAACTTTTCAACATAACTCCTATGAGATTTATCAAACTTCATGGAATCTCTACACTGATTAATGGTTCCAAATCAAGCTTCTTACATATTGATTCATCCTGGTTTGATTAGAAGCTTGAAGAACTTGTCATATGTCTAAAAGGGCTAAACATGGATATCCTCATTAGAAAGTGGAATAACTTCTTCAACATAACTCCTATGAGATTTATTCAACTTCATGGAGTCTCTACACTGATTAATGGTTCCATATCAAGCTTCTTACATATTGATTCATCATGGTTCAATTAGTAGCTTTAAGACCTTGCCATATGTTTAAAAGGGCTAAACATGGATATCCTCATTAGAAAGTGAAATAACTTCTTCAACATAACTCCTATGAGACTTATTCAACTTCATGGAGTCTCTACACTGATTAATGGTTCCAAATCAAGCTTCGTACATATTGATTCATCCTGGTTTGTTTAGAAGCTTGAAGAACTTGTCATATGTCCAAAAGGGTTAAACATGGATATCCTCATCATAAAGAGGAATAACTTCTTCAACATAACTCCTATGAGATTTTTAAAACTTCATGGAGTCTCTACACTGATTAATGGTTCCAAATGAAGCTTCTTACATATTGATTCATCCTGGTTTTATTAGAAGCTTGAAGAACTTGTCATATGTCCAAAAGGGCTACACATGGATATCCTCATTAGAAAGTGGAATAACTTCTTCAACATAACTCCTATGAGATTTATTCAACTTCATGGAGTATCTACACTGATTAATGGTTCCAAATTAAGCTATTTACATATTGATTCATCATGGTTCCATTAGTAGCTTGAAGAACTTGCCATACGTCTAAAAGGGCTAAACATGGATATCTCCATTAGAAAGTGGAATAACTTCTTCAACATAACTCATATGAAACTTATTCAACTTCATGGAGTCTCTACACTGATTAATGGTTCCAAATCAAGCTTCTACATATTGATTCATCCTGGTTTGATTAGAAGCTTGAAGAACTTGTCATATGTTCAAAAGGGCTAAACATGGATATCCTCATTAGAAAGTGGAATAACTTCCTAAACATAACTCCTATGGGATTTATTCAACTTCGTCGACTCTCTACACTGATTAGTGGTTCTAAATAAAGCTTATTACATATTGATTCATCCTGGTTTGATTAGAAGCTTGAAGAACTTGCTATATGTCCAAAAGAGCAAAACATGGATATCCTCATTAGTAAGTAGAATAACTTCTTCAACATAAATCCTATGAGATTTATTCAAATTCATGGAGTCTCTACACTGATTAATGGTTTTAATTCAATCTTCTTACATATTGATTCATCCTGGTTTGATTAGAAGCTTGAAGAACTTGCCATATGTCCAAAAGAGCAAAACATGGATATCCTCATTAGCAAGTAGAATAACTTCTTCAACATAACTCCTATGTGATATATTCAAATTCATGTAGTCTCTACACTGATTAATGGTTTTAATTTAATCTTCTTACAAATTGATTCATCCTGGTTTGATTAGAAGCTTGAA
>MU106804.1:7033-32153 GCA_012274485.2 Sinapis alba | reverse complement strand
AACTTCATGGAGTCTATACACTGATTAATGGTTCCAAATCAAGCTTCTTACATATAGATTCATCCTGGTTTGATTAGAAGCTTGAAGAACTTGCCATATGTCCAAAAGGGCTAATCATGGATATCCTCATTAGAAAGTGGAATAACTTCTTCAACATAACTCCTATGAGATTTATTCAACTTCATGGAGTCTCTACACTGATTAATGGTTCCAAATCAAGATTCTTACATATTGATTCATCCTTGTTAGATTAGAAGCTTGAAGAACTTGTCATATGTCCAAAAGGGCTAAACATGGATATCCTCATTAGAAAGTGGAATAACTTCTTCACCATAAATCCTATGAGATTTATTCAACTTCATGGAGTCTATACACTGATTAATGGTTCCAATTCAAGTTTCTTACATATTGATTCATCCTGGTTTGATTAGAAGCTTGATGAACTTGCCATATGTCCAAAAGGGCTAATCATGGATATCCTCATTAGAAAGTGGAATAACTTCTTCAACATAACTCCTATGAAATTTATTCAACTTCATGGAGTCTCTACACTAATTAATGGTTCCAAATCAAGCTTCTTACATATTGATTCATCCTGGTTTGATTAGTAGCTTGAAGAACTTGCCATATGTCCAAAAGGGCTAAACATAGATATCTTCATTAACAAGTGGAGAATAATTTCTTAAACATAACTCCTATTAGATTTATTAAACTTCATGGAGTCTCTACACTGATTAATGGTTCCAAATCAAGCTTCTTACATATTGATTCATCCTGGTTTGATTAGAAGCTTGAAGAACTTGCCATATGTCCAAAAGGGTTAAACATGGATAGACTCATTAGAAAATGGAATAACTTCTTCAACATAACTCCTATGAGATTTATTCAACTTCATGGAGTCTCTACACTGATTAATGATTCCAATTCAAGCTTCTTACATATTGATTCATCCTGGTTTGATTAGAAGCTTGATGAACTTGCCATATGTCCAAAAGGGCTAATCATGGATATCCTCATTAGAAAGTGGAATAACTTCTTCGACATAACTCCTATGAGTGATATTCAACTTCATGGAGTCTATACACTGATTAATGGTTCCAAATCAAGCTTCTTACATATAGATTCATCCTGGTTTGATTAGAAGCTTGAAGAACTTGCCATATGTCCAAAAGGGCTAATCATGGATATCCTCATTAGAAAGTGGAATAACTTCTTCAACATAACTCCTATGAGATTTATTCAACTTCATGGAGTCTCTACACTGATTCATGGTAGAAGCTTCTTACATATAGATTCATCCTGGTTTGATTAGAAGCTTGAAGAACTTGCCATATGTCCAAAAGGGCTAATCATGGATATCCTCATTAGAAAGTGGAATAACTTCTTCAACATAGCTCCTATTAGATTTATTCAACTTCATGGAGTCTCTACACTGATTAATGGTTCCAAATCAAGCTTCTTACATATTGATTCATCCTTGTTCGATTAGAAGCTTGAAGAGCTTGCCATATGTCCAAAAGGGCTAAACATGGATATCCTCATTAGAAAGTGGAATAACTTCTTCACCATAAATCCTATGAGATTTATTCAACTTCATGGAGTCTCTACACTGATTAATGGTTCCAGTTCAAGTTACTTACATATTGATTCATCCTGGTTTGATTAGAAGCTTGATGAACTTGCCATATGTCCAAAAGGGCTAATTATGGATATCCAAATTAGAAAGTGGAATAACTTCTTTAACATAACTCCTATGAGATTTATTCAACTTCATGGAGTCTCTACACTAATTAATGGCTCCAAATCAAGCTTCTTACATATTGATTCATCCTGGTTTGATTAGAAGCTTGAAGAACTTGCCATATGTCCAAAAGGGCTAAACATGGATATCCTCATTAGAAAGTGGAATAACTTCTTCACCATAAATCCTATGAGATTTATTCAACTTCATGGAGTCTCTATACTGATTAATGGTTCCAGTTCAAGTTACTTACATATTGATTCATCCTGGTTTGATTAGAAGCTTGAAGAACTTGCCATATGTCCAAAAGGGTTAAACATGGATAGACTCATTAGAAAGTGGAATAACTTCTTCAACATAACTCCTATGAGATTTATTCAACTTCATGGAGTCTCTACACTGATTAATGATTCCAATTCAAGCTTCTTACATATTGATTCATCCTGGTTCGATTAGTGGATATCCTCATTAGAAAGTGGAATTACTTCTGCAACATAACTCCTATGAGATTTATTCAACTTCATGGAGTCTCTACACTGATTAAAGGTTCCAGAGCAAGCTTCTTACATATTGGTTCATCCGGTTTCGATTAGAGGATTGAAGAACTTGTCATATGTCTAAAAGGGCTAAACATGGATATCCTCATTAGAAAGTGGAATAACTTCTTCAACAAAACTCCTATGTGATTTATTCAATTTCATGGAGTCTCTCCACTGATTAATGGTTCCAAATCAAGCTTCTTACATATTGATTCATCCTGGTTTGGTTAGAATCTTGAAGAACTTGCCATATGTCCAAAAGGGCGAAACATGGATATCCTCATTAGAAAGTGGAATAACTTCTTCAACATAACTCCTATGAGATTTTTTCAACTTCATGGAGTCTCTACACTGATTAATGGTTCCAAATCAAGCTTCTTACATATTGATTCCTCCTGGTTTGATTAGATGCTTGAAGAACTTGTCATATGTCCAAAAGGGCTAAACATGGATATCCTCATTAGAAAGTGGAATAACTTCTTCAACATAACTCCTATGAGATTTATACAACTTCATGGAGTCTCTACACTGATTAGTGGTTCCAAATCAAGTTTATTACATATCGATTCATCCTGGTTTGATTAGAAGCTTGAAGAACTTGCCATATGTCCAAAAGAGCTAAATATGGATATCCTCATTAGAAAGTGGAATTACTTCTGCAACATAACTCCTATGAGATTTATTCAACTTCATGGAGTCTCTACACTGATTAAAGGTTCCCAAGCAAGCTTCTTACATATTGGTTCATCCGGTTTCGATTAGAAGATTGAAGAACTTGTCATATGTCTAAAAGGGCTAAACATGGATATCCTCATTAGAAAGTGGAATAACTTCTTCAACAAAACTCCTATGAGATTTATTCAATTTCATGGAGTCTCTCCACTGATTAATGGTTCCAAATCAAGCTTCTTACATATTGATTCATCCTGGTTCGGTTAGAAGCTTGAAGAACTTGCCATATGTCCAAAAGGGCTAAACATGGATATCCTCATTAGAAAGTGCAATAACTTCTTCAACATAAATCCTATGAGATTTATTCAACTTCATGGAGTCTCTACACTGATTAATGGTTTCAACTAAATCTTTTTACATATTGATTCATCCTGGTTTGATTAGAAGCTTCAAGAACTTGTCATATGTCCAAAAGGGCTAAACATGGATATTCTCATTAGAAAGTGGAATAACTTCTTCAACATAACTCCTATGAGATTTATTCAACTTCATGGAGTCTCTACACTGATTAGTGGTTCCAATTCAAGCTTCTTACATATTTACTCATCGTGGTTTGATTAGAAGCTTGAAGAACTTGCCATATGTCCAAAAGGGCTAAACATGGATATCCTCATTAGAAAGTGGAATAACTTCTTCAACATAAATCCTATGAGAATTATTCAACTTCATGGAGTCTCTACACTGATTAATAGTTCCAAATCAAGCTTCTTACATATTGATTCATCCTGGTTTGATTAGAAGCTTGAAGAACTTGTCATATGTCCAAAAGGGCTAAACATGGATATCCTCATTAGAAAGTGGAATAACTTCTTCAACATAACTCCTATGAGATTTATTCAACTTCATGGAGTCCCTACACTGATTCATGGTTCCAATTCAAGCTTCTTACATATTGATTCATCCTGGTTTGATTAGAACCTTAAAGAACTTGTCATATTGTAAGTTTATGAAGAACATAATGAAGAACAAGAGAGAGAGAGTGGAATCCGTGAGAGAGAAGAGAGTATTCGAATGGAGAGAGAGAGAGAGTAAAGAAGGATTTGTTTCCTTGATTCATTTAGTTCACATGGTTACAATATTTAAAGAGAATCATATTGCATACAAACAAAGGGAATAATATAAACAATGAGCTGCAGACCGAGCATGAAAGTGACATGACTCCAACGGATTGCTCTTCCTTTCTCCTCTAAGTAGAACATGTGACTTTAACCATTTAAATACTCCAGCCTGCTTCTGATCTTGCCAACGGCCTGATTGACTTCAGGGGAGGCTTGGGACAAGTTTGAATTATTTGAATTCAAACCAAACTCAGCCTTGTCTTCCAAGGTAACCAAAGGCTGGTTACTTCCTTGCAAGCCAAGTCTGTACGGAATGACTTGATCCCTAAGGTATCTTCTTCTACTCTTCTGATGCATCTCTTCTTCTTATATCTTTATGTCAATACTCCTCAGGTTAATACTCCCCCTCAAGCTTGACCTAATGATAATGGTCAAGCTTGGACACCATGAAGTCTTCCCTCATTAAAACCTTAGTATGCAAAACCCATTGGGAAAAAAACATACTAAGGGAAAAGAGTAGAAGCTCCATGGCAAAGGGGCTTACTCTCGCCTGATGTCAATGAGTCTGAGCTTAGGATAGATGGACTCACACACCCTTGAGCTTGCAGCCTTGGTGAAGACATCAGCTAGTTGATCCTCACTCCTTGTGTAGCAAGGTAGGATTACTCCTTGGATCACCATCTGTCTGACCTTGTGGTAATCCACTTCTATGTGCTTAGTCCTCTCATGGAAGACTGAGTTTGAGGCTATGTGAATGGCCGCTTGATTGTCACAATGCATGGTGATCTGATAAGTGATCTCTATGCCTAAGTCTTTGAGAAGCTGATGATGGATGGTTTGAATGGATGATCTTCAGAGATGATCTATGGAATGATCAAATCTTGTGTAGAATTGTCTAGATCAAGAGAATGAACTATGTTTTTGATCAAAGACAGGTTGCTTGCAGAGAATGAACTCCTAGCAATCTATGTTCAAGGATGAACAAAGGATTCACAAATTTAGAGAGAGTTTTTGATAAAAAGAGTGAATAATATTTTCTGAAACAAAAGAGAGTTTAAGTAGAGAAGAAGAAACTGAAAAGTCATAAAATGGTAGAAAAATGAGAAAAAATTAATTAAAACTAGAATTGTTTTGAAAACTAAATATTAGTTATTTTTGCTGATTTCTTGACTTGATTTTCGTGGCTGGCCATTCAGAAAGGGAGAATGGATCCTCAACTTGGATATTGTTCTTCTTTTAGGCTAAGAAAATTCCTAAGCCATTCATGAGGCTGATCCACATCTTTTCCATCTTGTTTGACATGTTCTTCATTGTCACATGAGTGAGAAATAAGCTCAGCATGCTCCATTCCAGCCTTAGGTTCATCTTCAAGCTTTCTATTCAGCCAGCCCGGTTTATCATTTGTTGCATAGTCTTCTGGCTCAACCATGGTTGCATCAGAAGCCCTTTGATCCATACCAACTCATTGGTGAGCTTCCTCATGGCTCTATATTCTGCCTCAGCACTTGAACAAGACACCACCTTTTTCTTCTTGCTTTTCCATGTCACCAGATTGCCTCCAATGAATGTGCAATAGCATGTGGTTGATTTCCTATCATTCCTATCTCCTGCCCAATCAGCATCACAATACCCAACCACTTCAGTGTTGCCATTGCATCCCATCCATACTCCTTGGCCAAGAGCTCCACTGAGGTATCTAAGGATCCTCTCCACCATTTTCCAGTGATGAACCATTGGCACTTGCATATGTTGGCTCACCTGGTTCACAGCAAAACTTATATCAGGTCTAGTGATAGTTAAATAGATCAGCTTACCCACTAGTCTTCTGTATTGTTTTGGATCCTCAAATGGAGTTGATTCATAATCCCCCTCACGTAGAATCTTATATCCATCCTCCAGTGGTGTCTTTGCTGGTTTTTCTCCAAGCATACCTGCACCATCCAAGAGATCAAGTGTGATATGATCATGGGCCAGTCAGCTAAAGAAGATAGAGATGGAGAGCTTAGAGATGAACCAGCTGAAGAAGAGAATGTCTTAATCTTTTCTAAAGGTCCCATGACTCGAGCCAGAACAAGGAAACTCATAGAAGCTATTGGAGGACTGATCAGGAAGTCCTTGAAGCAACAAGAATGTCTTGAAGGAAGCTTGATACTTCAAGATACACTCATTACCATTCAAGCCATCCTACCATCAAGCTGAGTATAATCTAGGATAGTAAGCTATGTGTACTCTTTTCCTATCATTGTTTTTGTCCCACTGGGTTTTGCAATGATAGGTTTTTAACGAGGCCATAGTCTTACTAACACATCACCTAGTTGATACTCCCGGACCTATCTACATGAAGGACCTTATGATATGATTTTATCCTAAGTATTTTATGTCTTATATTATCAAAAACTCTATCTAAGTTATGTTTTATTTCTACATTAATGAGGGAGCGTGTTCCTTTCATTTCAAAATGCTTGGAGCCTGTTTCAAGCCTTTCTCTATATATATGTATGAGGCGACAACCCTAGGAAGGTAACAAGTCATTGTCTTTCACTTAAACCTTTGGTTTTCTTCTCCCTTGCTTTCACGAGTCAAGAGAGTGTCTGGTGTGTAATATCCAGTCTGTTGGTGTGTAATATCCAACGCCCAAGGGCTTTAGAGATGTGTGTCATATCCGATCTAAGCCTAGGAGTATCAAGAAGCCTTGTCATAGCCTCTTGTGTCACCGTTCGATTCACAGCCTTGATAAACTTGAGTCCTTCACTCGTTTGTGCAAGGATCTATCCAAAACCATCCAGAGAAGAGTCCTAGGATCTCATTAAGTGGTATCAGAGCACTCTGGAAGGGGAGTTTCGATTTCTCTTTTGCGTGTTCATAAGATCGTTTCTTTGTTGTGTTATATCATTGATCTTTCAGTTCGTGTGTGTTGTTTCTCATTGGATCTGTTGTTTTCTGTATTAGGATTAATAAATCTATTACTTTCGTGATTCACAATTGCTAGATTTCAAAGATTCAATCAAGTTTTTAACAAAACTCTTCGTATTCTTGTCGATCACGTTACTAAGTCGAGTAATCCGAAAGTTACTTGTGTTTGTGTGTTTCAGTTTGTTCTTTCTCGCTTTGATCATTACCTGTTGAATCCTGAATCATCATCTGTTGAAACTTATTGGTTTTGTTTCGATTTCGAAAGCAAAAGAATTCAAATCATCACTTGTTGTCCAAGTATCACGATTTGCCGCTTTGATTGAATCCTTTGTTTCCTTATTTGAATCTTGTGTTTTGATTTCTTTGAACTACTTACTGGTTCAAGTCTTTTGTGTCTCAGGAAGCAATGGGATCCGAGGAGGATGATGCGGTTTTTATGAGAAGAAACAAAATGTTACAAGAAGCAATCACCAAACAGGTTATGGATGCTATGGTGAAGTTACTGGAAGAGAAGTATGATCAGAGGCCGAATGATGGACAAGAGAAAACATCTGGTCAAAGACGTGATCCAAGAAGGAACAGACGGGGTCAGCGTGAGCATCCTGGATCAGAAGAGACTGATAACTTTTGTGAAAGAAGTGGCCATAGTTCCGGTTCAAGGCATAGCAGTAGAAGATCTCGATATGATCATGAAGGCCGTAGACATATACGCAATGAGCTAGCTGGACTTAAACTTAAGATTCCTCCTTTCCATGGCAAAACTGATCCAGATGCATATCTTGAATGGGAAAAGAAGATTGAACTCGTCTTCAACTGTCAGCATAACTCAGAGATTAAGAAGATTCAAGTTGCTGCCACTGAGTTTTATGATTATGCCTTAAGCTGGTGGGATCAATTGGTTACAAATAAGAGGCGCAATGGGGAGTTACCTATTGATACATGGGCTGAGATGAAATCTTTGATGCGCAAGAGGTTTGTACCAAGTCACTATCATCGTGATCTTCATCAAAGGCTTAGGCTGCTTACACAAGGTTCACGGACTGTGGAGGAGTACTTTCAAGAGATGGAGTTGCTTATGTTGAGAGCTAATGTATCTGAGGACAGTGAAGCTACTATGGCACGATTTCTTGGTGGACTTAACCGTGAGATACAAGATAGAGTGGAGATGCAACATTACCTAGAAATAGAGGAGATGTTACACAAAGCTATCTTGGTGGAGCAACAAGTTAAAAGAAGAAGTCATACGCGTAGCAACTATGGATCTAGCCGGTACCAATCTTCTAAGGATGATAAACCGAGTTATCAGAAGGAGCTCAAGCCCCAACCAAAGGAAGAGTCCAAGCCTATCAGCATCTACAACAAAGATAAGAGTAAAATGGAGACTACAAGCTCGCGTGCTAGAGATGTGAAATGTTTTAAGTGTCAAGGGCGTGGACATTATGCTAATGAGTGTACCAACAAGAGAGTTATGATTCTTTTGGAGAATGGAGAGTTTGAGTCTGAAGATGAGAGACCAAAGACTGATCAAGAGCTTTCAGAAGCAGAGTATGAAGAGGAGCCAATTCGTGGTAGACTTTTGGTTGCAAGAAGAACTCTCAGCTTGCAAAACAAACCCGAAGAGCAAGAACAAAGAGAGAACTTATTCTATACACGTTGTATGGTGGAAGGAAAGGTATGCAGTCTGATCACTGATGGAGGAAGCTGTGTCAATGTGGCTAGTGAAACAATGGTGAAGAAGCTTGGCTTGAAAACTCAGAAACATCCTAAGCCTTATCGGTTGCAATGGCTCAATGAAGAAGGCGAGATGAGGGTATCTAATCAGGTTTCAGTACCTTTGTCCATTGGGAGATATGAAGATGACATTCTTTGTGATGTTATACCTATGGAAGCCAGCCACATATTGCTTGGAAGACCTTGGCAATTTGATAGACGTGTCATACACGATGGCTTTACCAACAAACACTCTTTTGAGTTCAATGGCAAGTGAACTATCTTGGTGCCTTTAACTCCTAAAGAAGTGCATGAAGATCAACTTCAACTTCAGAAAAAGAAAGAGATTGATCTCAAGCCTGATAAGCAAAACAACTTCTATGTCAAAACTGGTGAAATCAAAAGATCTCTTTACTCTCATCAATCGGTTCTCTTATTTGTTTTTAAAGAATCTCTTTTGTCTCTAACCCATTGTGCACCGGTGTATCCGAGTGAGATGTCAGCTCTCTTACAGGAATTTCAGGATGTATTTCCAGAAGATAACCCCATTGGCTTGCCACCTATCCGTGGGATTGAGCATCAGATTAACTTTTTTCCAGGATCTACTCTTCCAAACAGACCAGCATATAGAACTAATCCTGTAGAAACCAAGGAGCTACAAAGACAGGTTGAGGAACTGATGGAGAAAGGACACATCCGTGAGAGTATGAGCCCTTGTGTTGTACCTGTGCTTCTTGTGCCTAAGAAAGATGGGAGTTGGCGCATGTGTGTTGATTGTAGAGCAATCAACAATATAACAATGAAGTATCGCCACCCTATTCCTAGATTAGATGATATGCTTGATGAATTACATGACTCTAGTATATTTTCTAAGATAGATTTAAAGAGTGGATATCATCAAATAAGAATGAAAGAGGGAGATGAGTGGAAAACAGCCTTTAAGACTAAGCATGGGTTGTATGAGTGGTTAGTCATGCCTTTTGGATTAACCAATGCACCTAGCACTTTTATGAGATTGATGAATCATGTGCTTAGAACTTTCATAGGTTTGTTTGTGGTAGTATACTTTGATGATATCCTTGTTTACAGTAAGAGCCTAGAAGAGCATATAGATCATCTTAGGCCTGTTCTTGATGTGTTGAGAAAAGAACAATTGTTTGCTAACCTTAAGAAATGCACTTTTTGTACGGATAACTTGGTTTTCCCAGGCTTTGTTGTGAGTGCAGATGGAGTAAAGGTGGATCAGGAGAAAGTAAGAGCAATTCAAGAATGGCCAATTCCTAAAACCATAAGTGAAGTGAGGAGTTTTCACGGACTTGCTGGCTTCTACAGGCGGTTTGTTAAAGACTTTAGCACTATTGCAGCTCCCTTAACTGAGGTGATAAAGAAAGAAGTCGGTTTCAAGTGGGGAGAAGCACAAGAAATTGCTTTCCAATGCCTAAAAGAGAAGCTTACTCATGCCCCTCTTCTTATACTTCCAGATTTTAATAAAACATTTGAGATTGAATGTGATGCTTCTGGTATTGGAGTGGGTGCTGTATTGATGCAGGAAAAGAGGCCAATAGCATATTTCAGTGAAAAGCTTGGAGGAGCAACTCTCAACTATGCAACTTATGACAAAGAACTCTATGCTTTGGTGAGAGCTCTACAGACTTGGCAGCATTATCTTTGGCCCAAAGAGTTTGTCATACACACAGATCACGAGTCCCTCAAGTATCTAAAAGGGCAGAACAAGCTTAGCAAAAGACATGCGAGATGGGTTGAGTTCATAGAAACCTTTCCATATGTGATTAAATACAAACAAGGTAAAGAGAATATAGTTGCTGATGCACTATCCAGAAGGTATGTTCTCTTAAACACTCTTGATGTCAAACTGTTGGGTTTTGAACAAATTAAAGGTATGTATGAATCTGACCCTGATTTTAAAGATGCTTATAACTCTTGTGAGAAATTCTCTGCTGGACATTACTTTAGACATGATGGATTTCTCTTTTATGATAATAGACTGTGTGTGCCTAATTGTTCTTTGAGAAATCTGTTTGTTAGGGAAGCTCATGGAGGAAGTCTCATGGGTCACTTTGGCATTGCAAAGACTCTTAAAACTTTGCAGGATCATTTCTTTTGGCCTCGGATGAAAAGAGATGTAGAGAAACTTTGTGAGAGATGTGCAACTTGCAAACAAGCTAAATCTAAGGTTCAGTCTCACGGTTTGTATACTCCTCTCCCTATACCTCATCATCCCTGGAATGACATATCTATGGATTTTATTGTAGGATTGCCTAGAACTAGGACAGGAAAGGATTCTATCTTTGTGGTTGTTGATAGGTTTTCAAAAATGGCACATTTCATAGCATGTCACAAAACTGATGATGCATTGCATGTGGCTAATCTATTCTTTAAGGAAGTTGTGCGTTTACATGGTATGCCTAGAACTATAGTTTCTGATAGAGATACTAAGTTTCTTAGCTATTTTTGGAAGACTCTTTGGTCTAAACTAGGTACTAAACTGTTGTTTTCTACTACCTGTCATCCACAAACTGATGGTCAGACTGAAGTAGTCAATAGGACCCTAGGTACTCTCCTGCGTGCATTCATTAAAAAGAACCTGAAGTCTTGGGAAGATTATCTTCCACATTGTGAATTTGCATATAATCATGCTGTGCATTCTGCTTCAAAGTTTTCACCTTTTGAAATTGTTTATGGGTTCAATCCCACCTCTCCTTTGGATTTAATTCCTTTACCTGAGTGTGAAAGGGTCAGTTTGGATGGCAAAAAGAAGGCAGAAATGGTGAAGCAACTTCACGAGCAAGCTAGACTCAACATTGAAGAGAAAACTAAGCAGTATCTCAAGCATGCCAACAAGGGAAGGCGTGAGATGGTCTTTAAAGAAGGTGACCAAGTCTGGATTCATTTGAGAAAAGAGAGGTTCCCTAATGAGAGGAAGTCCAAGCTTATGCCAAGAATTGATGGACCTTTTGAGATCATAAAGAAAATCAGCAACAATGCCTACAAGATTGATCTCCAAGGTAAGTATGATGTGAGTAATAGCTTCAATGTTACTGACTTGATCCCTTTTATTGCAGATGAACCTGATTTGAGGTCAAATCCTTTTCAAGAGGGAGGGGATGATATGATCATGGACCAGTCAGCTAAAGAAGATAGAGATGGAGAGCTTAGAGATGAACCAGCTGAAGAAGAGAATGTCTTAACCTTTTCTAAAGGTCCGATGACTCGAGCCAGAACAAGGAAACTCATAGAAGCTGTTGGAGGACTGATCAGGAAGTCCTTGAAGCAAGAAGAATGTCTTGGAGGAAGCTTGATACTTCAAGATACACTCATTACCATTCAAGCCATCCTACCATCAAGCTGAGTATCATCTAGGCTAGTAAGCTATGTGTACTCTTTTCCTATCATTGTTTTTGTCCCACTGGGTTTTGCAATGATAGGTTTTTAACGAGGCCATAGTCTTACAAACACATCACCTAGTTGATACTCTCGGACCTATCTACATGAAGGACCTTATGATATGATTTTATCCTAAGTATTTTATGTCTTATATTATCAAAAACTCTATCTAAGTTATGTTTTATTTCTACATTAATGAGGGAGAGTGTTCTTTTCATTTCGAAATGCTTGGAGCCTGTTTCAAGCCTTTCTCTATATATATGTATGAGGCGACAACCCTAGGAAGGTAACAAGTCATTGTTTTTCACTTAAACCTTTGGTTTTCTTCTCCCTTGCTTTCACGAGTCAAGAGAGTGTCTGGTGTGTAATATCCAGTCTGTTGGTGTGTAATATCCAACGCCCAAGGGCTTTAGAGAGGTGTGTCATATCCGATCTAAGAATAGGAGTATCAAGAAGCCTTGTCATAGCCTCTTGTGTCACCATTCGATTCACAGCCTTGATAAACTTGAGTCCTTGACTCGTTTGTGCAAGGATCTATCCAAAACCATCCAGAGAAGAGTCCTAGGATCTCATTAAAGTGTGTACTTTCTTTGGGACAAGAAGAGCCCCTCTTTAGAGTGGCATACTTCTATTCCAAGAAAGTACTTTAGCTCTCCAAGATCTTTGATATCAAATACTGATTTAATAAAGGTTTTAGTTGCTTGTATACCTTCCTTGTCACTCCCTGTGATGATGATATCATCAACACACACACGGATGACTACTATACCTTGTTGGCTGGTGAATGTGAAGAGAGTATGGTCAGCTTCTGATCGGCAAAACCCTTTCCCATTCAGAGTGGTATTGAGCTTATGGTACCATGCTCTTGGTGATTGCTTCAGTCCATAGATAGCCTTCTTGAGTCTCCATACATTTCCTGGTTTGACCATGTGTTCTAGACCAGGAGGGGGTCTCATGTAGACTTCATCTTCCAATTCTCCTTGGAGGAATGCATTCTTCACATCCATTTGCCATAAGTCCCATTCCAAGTTTGTTGCAAGGGAGAGGATGATCCTGATGGTGTGGAGCTTTGCAACAGGAGCAAAGGTATCCAAGTAGTCTTCTCCATATGTTTGTGTGAAGCCTCTTGCCACCAGCCTTGTCTTCTTTCTCTCTGGTTTTCCATTTGCCAAGTACTTGATGGTGTAGAGTAGGCAACTTGTCACTGCTTTCTTGCCTTTAGGAATTTCAGCCTCAAAGAAAGTATCATTTCTGATCATGGCATTGACCTCATCTTCCACTGATGTTCTCCACTCCTTGTCTGCCATAGCTTCTTCATAAGTCTTTGGGATATATTCCTGATCCACATTGCTCATGAAGACTTGGTGATCAGCTGGATATTGGGCTAAGGAGCACACGGCTTGTACTGGATGAGCTACTGCATTGGCATTGACGTACACCCTTGTGTTCTTCCAGTGTTCTGGTCCATGTCTGATCCTAGTGCTTCTTCTTAGAGTTTGAACTTCAGCTTCTGGTTCTGCTACTTGTTGGCCATCAACATCTTCTACTTGTTGCTCAGCCTCATCATATTGTTCTTCTTGCCCATCTTGATCATGAAGTTGAGTTTCAGAACTTGCTTGTTCTGATTCACTGCCCCTTTCAGGATCAAGGTGGGAGGTGTCTAGGACTGGTTCAGCTATTGGAGTAGCCGGAGCTGTAGGTGCTGGAGGTGATGGGGTTTCTGTTCTCCCATTTGGCTGGCTAATACCAAGGCTTTCTAGGATGATCCTAAGGTTATTCGCCCGGTCTGAAGGAGCATGGGTGAGATCCTTTAAGTTCTCCCAACTTTTCGCATGATAATACCCCTTGGACTCCACAAATTTCACATCTCTTGAGACCATGACTCTCCTTGTATCTGGTACATAGCATTTGTAGCCCTTCTAGTTGGCTGAATAACCAATAAAGATTGCCTTGATACTCTTGGCTTCTAGTTTATTCCTTTGTTCACCTGGAATCAAGACAAAGCAAGTGCACCCAAACACACGCAAGTGATCAATGGAGGGTCTGGATTTAGTTAATACCTCATAAGGAGAGACATCATGGAGAACCCTTGTAGGTGTTTTGTTGATAAGATAGCATGCAACTACCACATCATCTCCCCAAAACCTCTTTGGGACATTTGTATGAAACATCATGCTTCTGGCCACTTCCATAAGAAGGTGATTCTTTCTCTCAGCCAGTCCATTTTGTTGAGGTGTGTATGGGCAGCTTGTTTGATGAATGATTCCATGCTTGGCTAAGTGGTTTTTGAAGGCATGGCTTGTGTATTCTCCACCATTATCTGACCTAAATATTTTGATCTTGGCATAAAAGTGGTTAGTAACATAGCTTTGAAAGTTCATAAATGCTTCTAACACTCTATCTTTGGATTTAATTAATGTTAGCCAAGTATACTTAGATTTTTCATCAATAAAGGTGACATAATACTTGTGATTTTCTCTAGAAACACAAGGAGCAGTCCAAACATCTGAGTGAACTAAATCAAAACAATGCTCATAAATGGTACTTGATTTAGTGAATACTGTCTTGCAATGTTTACCAAGGATACATGCTTCACAGCTATCATTTTTAAAAGAAATAGAAGGCAACATTAGTCCTAAGGCCCTAGAGTGAGGGTGGCCTAATCTAGCATGCCATAGAACATCAGAAGCAATAACAGGAGCAGAGCTAAAAGCATAAGATAAATTAGAACTCAGATTGGTGTCTTCAAGCAAATACAAGTCTCCCTTGCTCACACCTTTTCCAAGCATCCTACTAGTCTCAATATCCTGAAAGTAGACATCATTAGGACTAAAGATAACATTGCAATTAAGGTCAGTAGTGGCCTTTTTAACAGATATTAAGTTGGATGTGAATGTAGGCATATAGAAAGCTTTAGATTCTTTTTCAAACAGTTTCAAGTTTCCTATGCCTTTAATTGGGATCCTATCTCCATTAGCAATAACTACACTACCTAAGGCAGGTTCTACATTGCTAATGAGACTAGAATCCTTAATCATGTGATGAGATGCTCCTGAGTCAATAATCAATGGTTTAACACTAGATAATGCATTTAAGATATTACTCTTAGTGTTACCAGAATTTGCATTGAGAGCTTTGATCAAGGCCTCAATGTTTGACTTGCGGATGAAGGCATCATCTTGGGATGGTTGAGGCAGAGCATGAGCTGTGGATCCACCAGTGTTTGAGGTTGAAACCATAGCTCTTCCATCCTCTCCCATGCGCATGCTGCTTGGCCCTGTGGACTCAAGGGCTCTTGCTTCATGTGCTCTAGCTTGAGGGTACTTGTTAGTTGAGGCTGGTCTGAGGTGAGGGTGAAGGATCCAACAGTTTTTCTTGGAGTGGCCTTGCCTCTTGCAATGCTCACAAGTCACAGACTTGTCTCCTCCTCCTCGTGGCTTGAAATTAGCCTTGTTGGCTGAGACCATCTCAGCTTTCTCAGCCTTGTGTGCCATAGAAAGATCCCCCTTTCCACCAAACAGACCATCTGAACCTAGCTCCTTCTGAAGCTGAGCACACACATCATCATAGCTTGGGAGCTCCTTGGACCTTAGTATGTGCTTAAGGAGATCACTGAAGCTTGAGTTCAATGTGAGAAGAAGTCCAAAGACTTTATCTTGCTCACGCCTTTCCTCAAGTTTGTTGGGATCAGTGGTACTTGGCCTTAGCATCTCAAGTTCTGACCATAGCTGGCTGTACTTCCCCAAGTGCTTTGTGAGATCCATCTCCTCTTATTGCAGATTATTGATGGCTCTCTTTACTTCAAAGATCCTGGTTAAGTTTGAAGTGTTGCCATACACCTTGTGCAAGGTGTCCCATAGCTGCTTGGCTGTCTCACAGTGTGAGTAAGCCTCCATGATAGGAGTATCAAGTGAGCTTTACAAGGCAGACAGCACCATCAGGTCTTCCTGACCCCATTTGCCTTCATATGTCACTAAAACCTCCTTGCCATCTTCTCCTTGGGTGATTTGCTTTGGTGCCTCACTTGAAGTGATGTGCCCCCATAAGCCTCTTCCTCCAAGAGCTGTCTTGGTCAGTCTTGACCAAGTAAGGTAGTTTTCTCCCTTGAGAACAACCGGAATGTGGACTTGTCTGTTTTGTTCCATCTTTAACTTGAAGAAAGATAGGCGCCAAGAAGGAATTTGAATTTTCCACGCCTGGATGAGACTAGCTGAGTGTGGTAAGCTAGAATGGAAGAAATATGGACAGAACAGAGTGAGCACTTCCAAGAAAAGAGTAAGACCCTCAAGAACTCTCAAGAACTCTCAAGAACAGTTTCTATTACCCAATGGATAAAGAAATTTCGAAACAGATTTAGAGAATGTAAACCGATCAAAGGAGAGTATGATTGATTTAGAGTAGCTTTGCGGAAGGAAATGAGGATATCAGGAGCTTAAAGCTCTGATACCATGTAAGTTTATGAAGAACAGAATGAAGAACAAGAGAGAGAGAGAGTGGAATCCGTGAGAGAGAAGAGAGTATTCGAATGGAGAGAGAGAGAGAGTAAAGAAGGATTTGTTTCCTTGATTCATTTAGTTCACATGGTTACAATATTTAAAGAGAATCAGATTGCATACAAACAAAGGGAATAATATAAACAATGAGCTGCAGACTTAGCATGAAAGTGACATGACTCCAACGGATTGGTCTTCCTCTCTCCTCTAAGTAGAACATGTGACTTTAACCATTTAAATACTCCAGCTTGCTTCTGATTTTGCCAACGGCCTGGTTGACTTCAGGGGAGGCTTGGGACAAGTTTGAATTATTTGAATTCAAACCAAACTCAGCCTTGTCTTCCAAGGTAACCAAAGGCTGGTTACTTCCTTGCAAGCCAAGTCTGTACGAAATGACTTGATCCCTAAGGTATCTTCTTCTACTCTCCTGATGCATCTCTTCTTCTTATATCTTAATGTCAATACTCCTCAGATTAATACTCCCCCTCAAGCTTGACCTAATGATAATGGTCAAGCTTGGACACCATGAAGTCTTCCCTCATTAAAACCTTAGTATGCAAAACCCATTGAGACAAAAACATACTAAGGGAAAAGAGTAGAAGCTCCATGGCAAAGGGGCTTACTCTCGCCTGATGTCAATGAGTCCGAGCTTAGGATAAATGGACTCACACACCCTTGAGCTTGCAGCCTTGGTGAAGACATCAGCTAGTTGATCCTCACTCCTTGTGTAGCAAGGTAGGATTACTCCTTGGATCACCATCTGTGTGACCTTGTGGCAATCCACTTCTATGTGCTTAGTCCTCTCATGGAAGACTGAGTTTGAGGCTATGTGAATGGCCGCTTGATTGTCACAATGCATGGTGATTGGAGAAGTGATCTCTATGCCTAAGTCTTTGAGAAGCCCTTTGATCCATACCAACTCATTGGTGAGCTTCCTCCTGGCTCTATATTCTGCCTCAGCACTTGAACATGACACCACCTTTTGCTTCTTGCTTTTCCATGTCACCAGATTGCCTCTAATGAATGTGCAATAGCCTGTGGTTGATTTCCTATCATTCCTATCTCCTGACCAATCAGCATCACAATACCCAACCACTTCACTGTTGCCATTGCATCCCATCCATACTCCTTGCCCAGGAGCTCCACTTGAGAGTTTAAGAGAATTAAGTGAAGAACATGAGGAGAGAGAGAGGATTTCGTGTGAGATAGAGAGAGACTGAGAAAGGAGGAACTGAATTCCTTAGATTAATTGTTTGCAAGCAAGGTTACATAAATAGGCAATAGAAATATCTTAGGAAACTATTAAACAAGTAAATAGAATAAACAATTCAGAATGGTCCAAACTGTCCCACTGCCTTGGTTCAGACTGTCCCACTGTCTTGGTTCAGACTGTCCCACTGTTCCACTGTCTTGGTTCAGACTGTCCCACTGTCCTGGACAAAAGAAAGGGACAGGTCCTAACATCCCCACAGTGTCCAGCTTCCTCTCCACATGTGATCCAGCCCCCAAATGGTTACCATGCCTTATGCAAGTTTAAGTAACTCGCCCTTGCTCCATTCCAGGTTGCTCTCTCTTCTTTACTTTCCTTGCAAGTCACTCTAGCTTCTTAGGTTGTATGGACAGCCTTGGTTGACAAGTTACCTCACTTACTTGCTTAATCCGAGTTGTCTGTGATTCCTCTAGCTTCATCTCAATGTGTCATTCATTTCTCCATGTCAACACTCCCCCTCAAGCTTGACCATAGGGACTGGTCAAGCTTGGAAACCATGAAGCATTCCCTCATTAAAACCTTGGTTGGAAAAACCACTTGGGATAAAAACCAAGCCAAGGAAAAAGAGTAGAACACCTCATGGCTAAGAGGATCAGTGTGATGACAGATCCATGAGTCCAAGTTTTGAATGAATGAACTCACAGACCTTAGAGCTTGCAGCCTTAGTGAAGATGTCAGCCAATTGATCTTCACTTCTTGTGTAGCAAGGAAGGATGATCTTCTGTTCCACCGCTTGCCTCACTTTGTGACAGTCTACTTCAATGTGTTTTGTCCTCTCATGAAAGACTGAGTTGCTGGCAATATGTATGGCAGCTTGATTGTCACAATGCATAGTGATTGGTGTTGTAGTTTGAATCCCCAAGTCTTTGAGCAGCCCCTTGATCCAAGTTAACTCGCTAGTGAGCTTCCTCATGGCTCTATACTCTGCTTCAGCACTTGAGCATGACACTACCTTCTGCTTCTTGCTCTTCCAAGTCACCAAATTGCCTCCAATGAAAGTGCAATACCCAGTAGTTGATCTCCTATCAACTCTGTCTCCTGCCCAATCAGCATCACAATATCCCACTATCTCAGAGCTTCTATTGCATCCCATCCAAACTCCTTGGCCTGGTGCCTCTCTTAGGTACCTTAGGATCCTCTCAACCATGTTCCAATGGTGACTTCTTGGCGCTTGCATCTGCTGACTAACTTGATTCACAGCAAAGCATATATCTGGTCTGGTGATGGTTAGATAGATGAGTTTCCCAACCATCCTCCTATATAGCTTCACATCTCCAAATGGCTTGTCTTCAAACTCCCCCTCTCGCAGCACTTTGTATCCATCCTCAAGTGGAGTCTTTGCTGTCTTTCCTCCTAAATTACCTGCCTCACTCAATAGCTCAAGTGTGTACTTTCTTTGGTTTAAGAACAGCCCCTCTTTAGATTGGCATATCTTAATCCCTAGAAAGTACTTTAGTTCACCCAAGTCTTTGATATCAAACGAGGATTTAAGTAAAGCTTTAGTTAGGGTAATACCTTCCTTATCACTGCCTGTGATGATTATGTCATCCACATATATCAGTATGACTACTATGCCTTGTTGAGTGGTAAGAGTAAACAGTGTGTGATTGTTGACATGCAGACATCAATAACATAAACAAGAGAGAGAAAGCAAGAGAACCAAGCCGGATCATCTAAGGGAGTTTGTTCCGTACATGTGTACTGATGGTTCTCCTCTGCCCTAACGTGGAGTCTAAGGCAAGCATTGTGTGGTTCTGGTTGCAAGTAACAAGTGGGACACTTCCTAAGCTCTGGGAATAATTTAAATAAAGAAGAGAAGGCCGTTGGAGCTAAGGAACAAAGGGAGATCACATGTGTTGCTAAGGATGAGAGAGGAAGCCGAGATGTCACTATCACTCCCACAGTCCGGGTCAGTCTGCCCTGCCACTGTCCGAGCCAGTCTGAGCTTGCAGTCTCTTTGTTTATTGTTTATGTTTGTCCTATGTCTATTGCCTTGCCTATATTAAGGATTGTATGCAGAACCAAATCAATACAAGGAATTATGTTTCTCTATTCTCTTTGTCTCTCTCTCTCTCTCTGAAGTTCGAACTCTCCTCCTCTCCATTCTCTCTCATGTTCTTCATATGAAACTCTAGAATTCTTCATTTCTACATGGTATCAGAGCCTGCTAGCTCCTGAAACCAGTCTTATTCTTCATTTTCTCTACTTATTCTATATCACTTCCGCAAATCTATGTTCTATATACTCTTATTCAGTTTTTAATTTTTTCAAAATCCCTTGTTTCTTACTCTATTCTTGGGCTGTTCTTGAGTGTTCATACTCTTTTCTTGATGGATATGGCTGAAAACTCAAAAATAGTGATGATTCCTGTTACTCTCAAGGGTGTTAATTATCTACTGTGGGCTAGACTTGCTAAGACTGCTCTTGGGGGCAGAGGACTCTGGGATGTTGTTGAAGAAGGCAAGAACCCAAAGAAGACCATTCTAGGAGAGGATGGTAAAGAAGTTATGGTTGCTGATGTTGGCGACAAGAAGAGAGGCCAGGAGGACCTCATGGTGCTGTCCATTATTCAAAACAGCCTTGAAGCCTCTATCTTGGAAGCTTACTCCTACTGTGAAACTTCCAATGAGCTGTGGGATACACTCAAGAAGGTGTATGGAAACCAGTCTAACATCAGTAGGGTGTTTGAAGTCAAGAGGGCTATCGATACTCTTAGT
Organism: Sinapis alba; assembly: GCA_012274485.2. Classification (NCBI taxonomy): domain Eukaryota; kingdom Viridiplantae; phylum Streptophyta; class Magnoliopsida; order Brassicales; family Brassicaceae; genus Sinapis; species Sinapis alba. The sequence continues at coordinate 11,575 of MU106804.1, read as the reverse complement.
CAAGAGGATACTGACTTTGATAGGCATTTTGGAAAGTTCAGGTCCTTGTGGGCTGAGCTAGAGATGCTGAGGCCAGGGACAGTGGATCCGGATGTGCTTAATGAAAGGAGAGAACAAGACAAAGTCTTTGCTTTGTTATTCACTCTCAACTCTGGTTATAATGATCTAATCAAGCACATTCTAAGGGGCCATGAACTGCCATCTCTAGAAGAAGTGTGTGCTCAAATTCAAAAGGAGCAAGGTTCTGTGGGTCTCTTTGGAAGAAAAGGAGAACTCATCATGGCAAATCAAGCTGAGGGTGCCGAGAACAAAAGAGAAGAAGGGGTGGCTAACAAAGGGTTTTACAAACCAGAAGAGAAGAAGATTTGGGTGTGTGATCATTGCAAGAAGAAGGGTCATGGCAAGGACAAGTGCTGGATCCTCCACCCACACCTCAAGCCTCAGAAATTCAGGACACCTTATGCTGATGCAAGAGCTCACTTCTCTAGTGATGTGGGAGAACCATCTACTCCTAAGCGCAACATGGCTGCTGGTGAGGGAAAGGCTCTGACCTTCAGTGGTTGTCCAGCTGTGAGAACTCCACAAGATGAGCCTATCAAGAGGTCTGACCTTGATGCTCTCATCAAAGCACTCAAGGAGTCTGGTAACACTCTCGGTTTCTCCCTTAATGCATCATATAAACTGCCTAATGCTTTTATCACTTCTAGCTCAAGGTCTGCTCCTAGTAATGATAAACCCCTAGTTATAGACTCAGGAGCCTCCCACCATATGATTAGTGATGCTAAGTTAATCAGTGATATTAAGCCTATATTGGGTAATGTTATGATTGCAAATGGAGATAAAATACCAATTAGAGGTGTAGGAACCCTTAGGCTGTTTGAGAAAGACACTAAAGCCTTTTACATGCCAACCTTTGCATCTAATCTATTATCTGTTAAAAGAGCCACTACTGATTTAAATTGTAATGTGATCTTCAGTCCTAATGAAGTTGTGTTTCAGGATATTGAGACTCTTAAGTTGATTGGCAAAGGTGTTACAAAGGAGGACTTGTACCTACTTGAAGACATCAAGGCTGATCCAAATCTATCTACTGCTTTTAGTTCAAGTTCTGTTTTAGATTATGATGTATTATGGCATGCTAGGCTAGGCCATCCCCATGCTCGTGCATTGAACCTGTTACTTCCTGATATTTTGTTTAAAAATGATGGCTGTGAAGCATGTATCCTTGGCAAACATTGCAAGAGTGTTTTCCCTAAGTCATCCACTATCTATGAAAATTGCTTTGATCTTATACATTCTGATGTCTGGACTGCTCCATGCATTTCTAGGGAGAATCATAAATACTTTGTTACTTTCATAGATCAAAAATCGAAATATACTTGGTTAACTATGATTCAAACCAAAGATAGGGTGTTAGATGCTTTCATTAACTTCCAGAACTACATAACTAACCATTTTAATGTCAAGATCAAAGTGTTCAGGTCAGATAATGGGGGGGAGTATACAAGCTTAGCATTCAAAAACCATCTAGCCAAACATGGGATATTACATCAAACCAGCTGTCCATACACACCACAACAAAATGGTGTGGCTGAGAGGAAGAATAGACATCTAATGGAGGTGGCAAGGACCATGATGTTCTACACAAACATGCCTAAACGATTCTGGAGTGATGCTGTGATGACAGCATGCTACCTGATCAATAGGACTCCAACAAGAATCCTTGATGACCACACTCCATATGAGGTATTGAACAAAAGAAAACCCCCTATTGATCACTTAAGGGTATTTGGGTGTTTGTGCTATGTTTTGCAGCCAGGTGAACATAGAAACAAACTTGAGGCAAGAAGTACTAAGGCTGTGTTCATAGGCTACTCTACTACTCAAAAGGGGTACAAATGCTATGCTCCAGAAACCAGGAGGGTGTTAGTCTCTAGGGATGTCAAATTTGTGGAATCCAGAGGGTATTATGAGGAGAAGAATTGGGAAAATCTCAAAGACCTTCATCAAGGAACCTCGGATAGGGCAAATAATCTGAGGCGTATTATGGAGAATCTTGGCATTAATATGACAAGAGAGGAAAGAGCTACTGGTGGTACTGGTCCAGAAGCTAATACAAGTCCAGAAACTGTTGAGGATGTGGATGAAGAAGCTGTTCATCCTAATCCTGAAGGGGGGAATCAAGAGGATTCAAATCAAGAAGACTCTCACACTGGTCAAGAGCAAGAGGTTCAGGATCAGGAAGAAAGCCAACAACATGAGCCATCAGGACAACAAGATGAGGCTGAGTCTAATGGAGAAGATCATATAGAAGAAATTCAGCCGCTTAGGAGAAGCACAAGACTGAAGAAACATCCATCTAACTGGATCAACACAAGGGTGTACTTCAATAGCCAAGCAGTGGCACATCCAACTCAAGCAACATGCTCGCTTGCCTATTACCCCAAGGAACATCAAGCCTTCATTACTAGAATTGATCAAGAGTACATTCCAAAATCCTATGAAGAAGCTATGGAACTGGATGAATGGAGAGACTCATTTGGAGATGAGGTCAATGCCATGATCAGGAATGACACTTGGTTTGAAGCTGAGCTTCCCAAAGGCAAGAAAGCAGTCACAAGCCGGCTGATATTCACCATCAAGTATCTGGCCAATGGGAAACCAGAAAGGAAGAAGACAAGGTTGGTTGCAAGAGGGTACACTCAAGTCTATGGAAAAGACTATCTTGACACATTTGCACTAGTAGCTAAGCTACACACCATCAGGATTGTTCTGTCATTGGCAGTAAACTTGGAATGGGATCTATGGAAAATGGATGTCAAGAATGCATTCCTACAAGGTGAATTAGAAGATGAGGTCTATATAAGACCACCTCCTGGTATGGAACATCTTGTCAAACCAGGGAATGTATTGAGATTGAAGAAAGCCATCTATGGACTAAAACAATCACCAAGAGCATGGTACCATAAGCTAAGCGCCACTCTCAATGGGAAAGGGTTCATCAAGTCTGAAGCAGACCACACGCTTTTCACTCTCACCAGCCAACAAGGCATAGTAGTCATTCTGATCTATGTTGATGACATTATCATCACAGGAAGCAATAAGGAAGGTATCTCCTCCACCAAAGCCTTTCTTTAATCCTCTTTTGATATTAAAGATTTGGGAGAGCTTAAGTACTTTCTAGGGATTGAGATATGCCGATCTAAAGAGGGGCTGTTCTTAACCCAAAGAAAGTGCACCCTTGATCTATTGAATGAGGCAGGTGATCTAGGTGGAAGTACAGCCAAGACTCCCTTTGAAGATGGCTACAAAGTGATGCGAGAGGGGGAGTTTGAAGACAAACCCTATGGAGATGTGAAACAGTACAGGAGGATGGTTGGGAAACTTATCTACCTAACCATTACAAGACCAGACATATGTTTTGCTGTGAACCAAGTCAGCCAGCAGATGCAAGCGCAAAAGATTCACCATTGGAACATGGTTGAGAGAGTTCTGAGGTATCTAAGGGAGGCACCAGGTCAAGGAATATGGATGGGTTGCAATAGAAGCACTGAGATTGTTGGGTATTGTGATGCTGATTGGGCAGGAGATAGAATTGATAGGAGATCAACTACTGGATATTGTACCTTCATTGGAGGCAACTTAGTAACTTGGAAGAGCAAGAAGCAGAATGTGGTTTCATGTTCAAGTGCTGAAGCAGAATATAGAGCCATGAGGAAGCTTACTAGTGAGTTGATTTGGATCAAGGGGCTGCTTAAAGACTTGGGGATTGAAACTACAACACCAATCACTATGCATTGTGATAATCAGGCTGCTATACACATTGCAAGCAACTCTGTCTTCCATGAGAGAACTAAACACATAGAAGTTGATTGCCATAAGGTGAGGCAAGCCGTAGAGCAGAAGGTCATATTGCCATGCTATACTAGGAGTGAAGATCAGTTGGCTGATATCTTCACTAAGGCTGCAAGTACTAAGGTCTGCGAGTTCATACATTCCAAGCTTGGACTCGTGGATCTCTCATCACACTGATCTCTTATTCCATGAAGTGTTCTACTCTTTTTCCTTGGCTTAGTTTTTGTCCCAAGTGTTTTTGCTGAGCCAAAGGTTTTAATGAGGGAATGCTTCATGGATTCCAAGCTTGACCAGTCCCTATGGTCAAGCTTGAGGGGGAGTGTTGACATGAAGACATCAATAACATGAACAAGAGAAAGAAAGCAAGAGAACCAAGCCGGATCATCTAAGGGAGTTTGTTCCGTACATGTGTACAGATGGTTCTCCTCTGCCCTAACGTGGAGTCTAAGGCAAGCATTGTGTGCTTCTGGTTGCAAGTAACAAGTGGGACACTTCCTAAGCTCTGGGAATAATTTAAATAAAGAAGAGAAGGCCGTTGGAGCTAAGGAACAAAGGGAGATCACATGTGTTGCTAAGGATGAGAGAGGAAGCCGAGATGTCACTATCACTCCCACTGTCCGGGCCAGTCTGCCCTGCCACTGTCCGAGCCAGTCTGAGCTTGCAGTCTCTTTGTTTATTGTTTATGTT
>MU106803.1:0-80871 GCA_012274485.2 Sinapis alba | reverse complement strand
GACACTCGGTGAAAATGCCGAGCGGTTGGTGCCAGTCGGTGCGCTTGCCCGCTCCAGCCGTCTGGTCTCCTCGAATAATTGCCGAGCGGTCTCCCTCGGTCGGTGCAGCAGCCCGCTCCCCTCGCTTTGTTTCGGATGGAATGCCGAGCGGTCTCCCTCGGTCGGTGCAACAGCCCGCTCCACCCGCTTTGTTTCGGGTGAAATGCCGAGCGGTCTCCCTCGGTCGGTGCAACAGCCCGCTCCACTCGTTTGGTCTTAGTTCTGATCACCTTTTGCCCCTTTTTGAACCATAATGCCTCCCAATACCTCCAATTGGTGCTCCAGTACCTGATGAATGCAGATGCATGCAGAATAGAGACTAGAATGACTAAACTCTAGCCTAAATGCTTAATATGCACTAGAACAAGTGACCTAAACAATGCAAATAATGCAAAACATCAATGAACCTTTTGATTTAATACATTTTGATACATACGGTCCATTTTCTCTTGAGTCTAGAGATGAATTTTGTTATTTTCTTACTATTGTCGATGATTGCTCTCGTGTGACATGGCTTTATATGCTTAAAAACAAGAGTGATGTTCATACTATCTTTCCTTGTTTTTTTCAACCCATTCGTACTCAACTTGGTAGAACAATAAAGTCCATACGTTTTAATAATGCACCCAAACTTTCTTTCACTGAGTTTATAAAAGAAAATGGAATTTTAAACTATTTCTCTTGTGTTGATTGTCCTTAACAGAATTCCGTCGTTCATCAAAAATATCAACATCTTCTCAATGTGGTTTGATCATTGCTTTTTAGATCTAATGTTCCATTGATTTACTGGTCTGACTATGTGACTACTGCTGCCTTTCTTATCAATCGCATGCCATCTTTTGTCTTGAACAACAAATCACTATTTAAGATCTTAATGAAAAGAGTTCCTGAATATAGCTTTCTTTGCACTTTTGGCTGCTTGTGTTTTACTTCAACGCTTCCTAAATATCATCACAATTTCTCCTTGTGCTCATGCATTTGTTTTCTTAGGATATCAGGATGGCTATTTTATATCTCTAGGGATCCTTTTGAGGAGTAATTCTCAATAAATTTTTGTTGTAACATGGGAAAACCACAAAAACACAACTTATTTGAATAACCCTCCCCACCGAGGTCTTACTAGCCTTCCCGCACGACTGAGCACAAGAAATGTTGGTAATGACTTCCAGGTCGGAACCCACCTTCACCCAAGGGTCTTATGACCTTCCCCTGCTAGATTTACCTCCCCTCACAAGGCGCACAATAAGAATAAGACCAATAGAGACTTCATAAGAGACCATTTGAGCTGCAGATCGTAATGCAAAGTTTCATAATGAGCATAACAGCCCTATTGTTCCGATGGAGAGAAGAACCTATGATTAGCTTTTCACGAAATTTCGGGATGATATTATTAACCGTGCTAACCTTGGTATGGAAGTTATGCATAAATATAATTCCTGTCATTATAAGAGTCACTCTACCTCTCTACCGCTTGTGTCTATTTCCTGTCAAGTATGCTCCCCCATTACAAAGGTTATAAGGTCTTGGATATTATTACAAATGTGATTTCTATTTCTCGTGACATTGTTTTTCATGAACATATTTTTCCTTTTCAACGAGATCATTCATTCTTCTGAATATTTCTAATTTGTTTCATTCTTCCATTATACCTGTCTTTCTTACTGTCTCCCCATCGCATGATTCTCCTACTTTTCCTTCTTCATGATGTATATGCATCTCCAGTGTCTCATATAGCTCCTCATGTTGATACTATGCATTCATCTCCTCATCTCATATTGATACATCTCATGCATCTTCTTCTCGTACTGTACATACTCACTCTGCATCTCCACCTACATCTCTTCCATCTCCATTGCATCCTAGTACCATACCCTCCATTTCCCATAATAACCGAGTTTCTGATGTTGTTTGGACTCATCAAGATAGATCTAAATGAATGTATCGAGCACCTAAGTATCTGACTGAGTACCACTGTTATCTTACTCAAACTACTGATTTTAAAGCTCCGTCTCACAGCACTCCTTACCCTTTATCTGATGTTCTATCCTATGATAACATTTCCCCGCCTTAACAAAATGTTGTTCTTCATTTTACCTCTGATCTTGAACCCAAATCCTTTCTCGAGGCCATACAATCTGACAAATGGACTGAGGCTATGAACGTGGAGCTTATTTCTTTTGAAGATACTGATACTTGGGATGTTGTATCCATTCCTGAAGGCAAGCACATTATTGGTAATAAATGGGTTTATAAGATCAAGTTTAATGCCGATGGTACTATTGACCGTTTCAAAACAAGGCTTGTGGCAAAGGGATACACACAACAACCGGGTATCGATTATATTGATACATTCTCCCATGTTGTGAAGTTGATTACTTTGAAAATGCTTCTCAAGCTTGCTGTTGTTCATAAATGGAGTCTCACGCAAATGGAGGTTACCAATCCCTTTCTTCATGGCACTTTGGATGAGGAGATTTATATGAGCCTCCCGCTTGGTTATACTCCTCTTGCAGGTGTTGTTCTACCTCCAAATGTTGTTTTCCGTTTGAAGAAATATATTTATGGTCTTAAGCAAGCTAGTCGTCAATGGTATCACACATTCTTCAAGGTATTTTTGGACGATGGTTTTGAGCAGTCTCAGGCTGACAATACTCTTTTTTCAAGCTCACCGGTTCCGTTTTCATTGTTGTACTGGTTTATGTGGATGACATTGTAACTACCAGGAACAATGATCAGGCGGTTGATCTCTTGAAAACTGTTTCTTTCTTGGTCTCAAGATTGCTCGCTCTACCAGAGGCATTTCTCTCTATCAACGGAAGTATGCTCTTTCGATCCTTGAAGATGCAGGTCTTTTAGGATGTAAACCGAGTACAGTTCCTATGGATCATACACTTCACTTGAGCCTTGAAGATGGCGTTCCTTTGCCTAGTTCAGCTACTTACAGAGAGCTTATTTGACATATGTTGTATCTCACCATCACTCAACCGGACATTACTTATGTAGTCAATCGTCTGAGTCAATTTCTTTGCAGGCCAACTGACGTTCACATGAAGGCTGCTACCAAGGTGCTTCGCTATCTTAAATGGAATACAGGACAAGGTCTGCTCTTTACTGCAAATCCTGATCTTGCTCTGATTGCCTTTGCTGATGCTGACTGGAGTACTTGTTCGGATTCTCGACGCTCTATCTTTGCTTTTTGCGTCTTTCTTGGTGGCTCTCTCGTGTTTTGAAAGTCTAAGAAGCAAGGTGTGGTTAGTCTCAGCTGTACAAAGACTGAATACCGAGCTTTGGCTGATACTACATGTGATCTTCTTTGGTTGAAGTAGTTGCTCGATGTGTTCAAGGTCCATATTAAGCTTCATGTTACACTCTACTGCGACAGAAAGTCAGTTCTCTATCTTGCTTACAACCATGTTTTTCACGAGCGGACGAAGCACATTGAACTTGATTGACATAATACTTGTGATCAACTTAAGAAAAGTTTTCTCAATACTCTACATGTTATCTCTGCTAACAACTTGGCCGATATCTTGATGAAACATCTACAACCAGGCCGTTCCTTTCTATTTTTTTTAAGATTATCACTTTCATGATAGTAAGGATTAATGTCTTGTGGGGTCGTATTATCATATATAGAGGCGTTTAATGTTAATGTATATGTGATGTATATAGTTAGTTATAACGTCTTAATTAACTAAATGTAGAGTACTACTCATTCCGTTTCATATTACTTATTCTTCTAGGTTTATGCACACATATTAAGAAAACATATGATTTTGTATATTTCCAAAATAAAAACACAATTACTTATATACCTAATCATATTTCAATCAATAGAAAAATAAAGTGGAGAATCTTATTAATGAATTTTGTATTGAAATTCTAAAATGACACTTATTTTGAAACAAAAAAATTTTCCTACAACGACAAATAATATGAAAAGGATGAAGTATTAAATAAGCTGAACATTGTACAGTGACTAACTAACACTAATAATACAATCTTCATTTCTTCATCACTCTTGATAAAAACTAATATTGGAGGCTAAATAAGTATTGGTTTGGCGCAAGTCTCTGAGCAATTCTTACCTTTCTCCAAAGGGTTATTCACTACAACAGAAATTGGAACCAATTCCAAATGGTTAATCAATCGAGTATGAAGAAATATATATATATATATATATATATATATATATATATATAGTTTCTCATCTTTCAGTCTCAGATCTTTCTGAGGTATATATACTTTTTTTTTGCTAAATTTTCTGAGGTATAGTTCATATGAACACAAATGACATCTTAATATCTTCTGGGGGCTAACTTAGTTTTTTTAAATCATCCAAAATATTCATTCCAAAAACCAAAAACAGTCTAAGGAACTAACAAAAACGGCTCAACACAGAGCAGAAACCAAAACAAAAAAAGATGTACACACAACGGTAACTATCTTCTCCTTGTCAAATATCCCATTAAGCCAATGTGGGTATCCTTTAGCAACATACGAGGAAGCCTAAAATCTCATAAGCACCCTTATTGCATTTAGGTGATTCAAAATCAATACAACTGTTCAGTTTCTTTTGTGAAAATATAACAAGAGAGAGACAGATAGAAGTGATTTAAGAGGGCAACCATTGACTCGGTTGATGAATGAGCTCTTCATATCAGCTGCAAAAATAACATTCTCCAAATGCAGACACTTTATACTCTTCAAAGTACATTCCCAGCTTCCAGCTTTAGCCTCAAGGCAAGAAAGAACATGATGAAGAGCTCTAGTGAGTATTTTCTTTTTATAATTTCTGTTATATTTTTGGATAAATAAGAGCGTTTTATTCGAGTTTGAGACACATGTTGATATAATAATTTTTAGCAGTAAATATCTGTTCTCATTATTATCTCTGAAAAGTTTTGTTCGATCCTTTCCAAAAAAAAAAAATAGTTTTGTTCCGTTCGCACAAAAATAACATAGAACATGTGTCCATGAAAATTCTGTCTTGTGCTTGTTCGTGTCCTAAACCCGTACTGGCTACACCTAGAAAAAACTGGCTCGACCAAAGAACCAGTTTACCAAATAAAATAAAATAGTAAATAATGGTGCATTTAAATTAGTTAAGTTTTTTTTGGTGTAAGGAAATTAGTTAAGGTCGTTTGGGATATCAAGAAAGAATAAACCATAAAAATTTTAATATTCATTTTTTATTCTGTAAACCATACAAATTAGTCAAAAAATATTATACTAGGCGCGTACATGCCAATCCAAATTCCGATTTCTTTACATCACACAAATTAGGTTTTATTTTGCTGAATCTTGGTTAAAACATTTAATTTTACATAGCAGTTATAAACTATTCTTGGCATATGGTAATCATGAGGAGCTTTGTTTGGCATGCAAGTAAAAGCTTCATACTATTCAAAAGGAGTATGCGTATTTGTGGAGCTTTCCCTCTATCTCATCAAGCTTCAGACCAACAACTCTGTCTATTTCCTGACCTCTCTTCATGAATACAACCGCAGGAAAAGTGTAAAGTTTGTACTCCTTCCACACGCTCTGTATTTCAATCAAACGTTATATATAACTCAAAGCAAAAAAAAAAGTATGTAGAAAGAGATAAGAAAAAATGGAATTACCATTATCACATCGACATCAATTTTCACGAACTCAACATTGGTGTACTTGGCCGCTAAATCTTCAAGCTTTGGCTCCAGGAATTTACATGGTCCGCACCACTTGGCCGTGAACTCGATCACCAGCTATATACATGAACATGGAAATTAGATATGCTTAATGATATACTCAAACTAAACCTAGTAAAATGGTATGTGGAACTGGTTCAAGAGGTAAAAATGTATTCAAGAGAGCCTCAGTCTCAAGAAAAAAGTAGAAAGCGCATTAAGTAATATATTACCAGCTTGTTTGTGTCTTTTAGAGCATTGAACTGAGATTTCCACTGATTCTCATTCTTCATTTCCACAATAAAAGGACTGACTTTGTAAGTTGTCCGTGACTTCTTGGCACGGAGGTCGCTCAGCGAAAGTCTCTCTTTTGGCGAAGAAGTATTAGCACCCATTGTCTCACTCTATCTCTATTCAGACAGTAGCAAATGATTTTAAGTAGAATTGCTCTCTTACTTTGAGCAAAAGATGTGAGCAAGAGTTTGTTTTTATAACCTCAGATATTCTTGTTGTGGGCCTAGTGGCCTTAAAAATAAAAGGTTACCAATGTCATAACACAATATTTAGTCCTAATAGGTCGACCGAAAATATTCCATTAAGTAGGCAAACAGTTTTATTTTTGTTTTTTAAATATATTATTAACGACCACTTTAACATCAAGTTGTCTGAAATGAATTCTTGACACCCCAAATTTGTAACTAGAATTCTAAAGACGCTTGTCAATTTTTCTCATCAATTTTATATTGTTTCTTATATTAATCGCATATACTAAAATACAATGAATAAATCGGAATTATATGATATCTTGAAAAGTGTTTGGTGGCAAAATAAGTAAGTTGATTTTTTAAGTGTAGGGCAATAAAATATGTCGAGAAAGTTAACTGCCCTACAAAAAAACTGAGAAGATTTCACAGCTAATTATTTTGTGCATAAAACATTTTTTTTTGTTCTCAAGTGTGACTTACTTTTCTATTCTCGTACAGAGAAAAGGGACGCGTCAGAAGTATTTGGCTCTTTTTACTGCAAATTGTTAAAGAAGAATTCCAAATCTCCAGAATATGATTCCCTTCTTAGCCTATGAATTTGACTTAGTTTATTTTGGTTTAAATCTCCTTTGAAATTTTTATTTAATACTAAAAGGTTTAAAGCATACACGTACATTTGTTGAGCGACTACTAAAACGGAAATCAATTTAGGTGAAATGAATGTTGGAATATTCATGGCACGGAGGCAGACACAATATAACCATAATAGATTCTCTGCTCAATTTTAAACATGTTTTCGATTTGTTATTCTAAAACTCTAACAAACATGATGGATTCTTTGCTTAATTTAAAAACATGTTTTGAATTTCATATTCTCAAACTCTAGTATTAGTATTAAATTAATTTGTTAAATTATTAACTATACAAAACTATTTAATTTAAATTTATAATTTCTAAAACTATTATGCATAAACATATAATTTTTTCAGTTAATAATATCATAAATATATACATATTATATAATATGACTTTTAAATGCATGTATTTAGTTTTTTTTAATTAGTTAATCGTCATATTCAAAATAATAGGAATAATTATTCTTATTACATTCTAAAAAATATCAAACAAACAAATTAAGGAAAAAATGAAATAACTGAAAAGGAATTATAACTAAAAAAAATAATACACAAAGAATATTTTATATAATGAAAATAACTATTAAATCTTATTCATGTCATAACATAGTTGATATTTAGTGTTTACACAACGTATACACTACCACAGTTGAATAATATATCGATATAACAATTTATGATTGAATTTTATTTTAAATCTATAACACTGAAAATGCACAAAATTCTATAATTTAATCCCTTTCTTTAATAATGAACACTTTTATTAGTTAACCTTACTTTATGTGTGATTAACAAAATTGGCATTACTTATGTGTCATATGAAAGCTTTCCTTATACCCTTTTTAAAAAAGGTCTTCCTTGCCTAGATAAATTACATGTAGTGTCATTGCACATTAAAACTAGATAGTGATTATAGTATAATTTTTCATATTAACGTTTAATATCTAGAGGTTTAGAAGTAGGAAAGTTTGTTACAATATCGTTTGCAGTTTTTTATAAAGTGGAAGAGAAAAACTAAATTAGAACATGGGTTTTGTATGCATATTTATATAGGAAGAAATTATAGCTTTTTTAATATTCTATATGTAGTTACATTTCTCGGACGTGCACAAAGATAATGTTATAAAAACCTCGACATGTTCTCATTTTTCATATGTGTATATGCAAACATAAAAGTAATCAAACATCTTTGTATAAACATATATTGTTTGTCTAAACATATATCATTTGTCTAGGTAGAGACATATTATATAATCTGATTTAAATATGTCTAAACATATATTATATAACTGGTCTGTTTATTGTCACCATTTTAAACATATATACAATCTTATTATATATGACAAAAGTTATATGATGCAAGTAAATAAATAGGGAATCAACTCTATAATATAAATTAATGAGGGATTTGATGGTGTATTTTAATATTAATTCCAATAATATTCTTTTCTATATTTACTTGATTTCTTTTGCTTATTTTACGTTTGACCGTAATTTATGCAATAGATAAAATATAGAAAACTGATATATGCAATCGTCACCTAATCGGGTTTTGGATAATATAGAAAAATTACTACAAATTTATACATAATTTTCATGACTAATTAAAAATTATATACAAGATTGAGATTGGAGAGATTATTTTTCCATTAATCTCGCGATGGAATATATTTAATTAGCATGTCTATTATCATCATTTTAAACACACACACACATATATATATATATATATATATTAGCTTATTATATATGACAAAAGTTATATGATGCAAGTAAAGAAATGGGGAATCAACCCTAAAATTTAAATAATGGGGGATTTGATGGCGTTTTTTTAATATTAATTCCAATAATATTCTTTTCCTATATTAATTTGATTATGTTTGCTAATTTTACGTTTGACCATAATTTATGCAATAGAAAAATATATAAAATCAATATATTATAGCTGATTTTACGTTTGACCGTAAAAAATATAGCTAATTTTACGTTTGACCATAATAAATGTTTGTATGTTCAAACAGAAAATGTATTTGTTGTTTGCTCAAAACATTGCCTTCAGAATTATGTATCTACGTCTATATATATATGAAACTATATTATAATATATTTATATTTGGCCGTAAACAATAAATGTTTGTTTTGTGGAGTCAAAATTTTTGGTTGATTAGTTTTTGATTAATTTTGTGAATCAATTCGCAATCTTGGTTTCCTTATATTCCAAAAGTTGTGTAGAACTGGAAAATCAATTTGCATATTTTGGGTTAAATTTGTAGCATCAATTTTGGTATCAATATTTGGATCAATTCATAATCTTCATTTATTGATTTTTTAAATGTATAAAGTAATTTTCGTCAATTAGATTCATATAAAAAGAAAGGTAGATTGGAAATTGATTTTTACTTGCCTTGATTTATTAGCATTCGATAGTTAAGGCAAATTTTAGCCCAAAATTGTAGCTCAAGTTATGTAATATTAATTAGTGAGAAAAATAATTACGGCGATTTCACAAAACCGATTAATCCTAAATTTTTTCCAGGACGTAGATAAAAAAATGATTTGAAAGAAAAAAAAATCAGGGTTTTTATTTATAAATATGGTGCCGAAAGCACATCTCTTTATCACACTCTGTTTCTCAAATCATCATTACCAAAACATTCTCGCAAGCAAAACACTCATGGTAGACTTTAACTCCGTAACCGATTTGAAACCTTTTAGACAATGTGAAGAGTGATAGTGAGCATTGTTTGATTGTGGAAGCAATATTCTGCTACTGGTGGCCTTAACCATTGATTCTTTGTCATTTCCTTTCTATAGGATTGCAATCCAGAAGTTCTAAAGACATTTTTTCACATCATTTGTGGTTTGATCAGTTTTTTATTAGTTTTCTTTCATATTTTCTTTTTCTATTATATATATTTTTTAGTTTTATAATTATAATTTTTATTATAAAAGCAATAATTCTATTATCTATATTTTGTTTTATCTTAAATTCATACTAAATTTATATAAATCTTTTTTTACTCTTATAGATTTTTTTCTATAAAATATATTTCAATTACAATTAACCAATTACACAAATGTTTTTAAAAAAAAATAAAATAAATAAGCTTACATTATATATACATGCACAATTTTATTTGATATTTTATTATATCTAATATTTGGGACTATAACTTTTAACTTTTTAATATATATAGATTAAAAGTAATAATTTCTTTTTGTCACTCACTCCGTGCAGGGCGCGGATTATCACCTAGTAAAGTACTCCCTATGTTTCATAATAAGTGTCATTTTAAGTTTATACACACGAATTAAGAAAACATTTAATTTTGCATATTTTCTATATAAAAACATCATTTCCCATACGCCTAACACTATTTCAACCAATAGAAAATTAAATTGGAAAATAAAATTCATAAATTTTGCATTGAAAATAGAAAACGACACTTTTTATGAAACAAAAATAAAACTTCAAAACGATACTCTTTGCAAAACGGAGGGATTATAATATTTGAAAAGTCAACTAAAAGTCAAATCGAGAAAATGCAAGATTAATAAATATTTGGTTAAAGTTGTTGACTTACGCGATCAAATATTGGTCCATCATGATATTTATTATTGTGGGTGATTATCTTTCATTTTGTTTATTGTACATAAGTTTATTTTGTTAACAACTCTTCAAGTTTAGCCATTTTTTATATGTGAACAGTGAACACTGGCCATCAAGGAATAATGTTGTCATTATATCATGAGAAATTCCCTTAATGGCCCATTTTAGTTTGTTTGTCACAAAAATAGTTTTTAAGGAAGAAAATGACCAAAATGTTTTTTTTAGAAGCTAAAAAATTCATTTATATGCATTTATACCCCTATGGTTAACTAATTTGCACTTTAGGGTTTAGAGTTAAGGGGTGGGTTTGGAGTTAGGGTTTCAAAATTCAAAAGAAAATTAAAAAAAAATCAAAATTTCAGAAAAAAAAAGTTTATTTTGGTCATTTTATTTTTTGAGGGCTATTTTTGTGACAAAAACTTAAAAAAGTCTATTTAAGAGAATTGCCCTTATATTATTTTGTTTATCAATCATTAAAGACTTTAAAGTGCTCAAGCATAATTGCGCAAGTCTTCACCAACTCTTCTATTATTCCATTTTCCTCTGGAGAAAAACTAAATTGCTTTTCTACAAAAGTGATTTTGCTAACTAACTTGTTTACCGAATCATCATCAAAGCAAAAAAAAAAAAACTCCATTTCCCATGAACCGTCACACGAACGTCCGCATTTTGTAGAAGATGATTTTTAGTCAAATACGATGTCGCAATTTCGATAATACAAAACTAATCATTGTAGAATCTGCATGGCGTCATAGCTTACAGAGACCGAATTAAGTATAGTAAAACCTCTATAAATTAATAATGTTAGGACTATATCAAAACTATAATTTTTTATTAATTTATAGAGATTATTAATTTATCGATATATTAATTAAATCAAAAACTCAAATTAAGACTATAAAATTATATTATTTTATAAAAAAAATTAGTGTATATTAATTTATAGAATATTAATTTAAAGAGATTATACAGTGGACAAAAATCACATCACAACTTTTTTATCATGTCTCACGTGAAAATGTATTTCCATATGAATATGATGTCAGATCTTATTGAAGAACAAAAGCTGATAGAAACAATATCTTTTAGTAGTGTCGTCAAAGACTCAAAAGGTGATAATCATCCTTAAACAAACAATGTCCACATATACTAAACTAGAAAATATATAACATGAAGTTTGGGAAACTTGACAGAATGATCCCAACTTTCAAATTTATACCAAAAATTCTTCTACTCACAAACACACGACATTTTAATATTCAACTTTTAGTCAAACACAAATAAATTTTACATTTTCGTTTACTAAACCATTTCAGTTTCGTCAAAAATTAGTTGTTTAATTCTATAAGTTATATTTAACTCTATTAGTTATATTTATAGACAATTCTTTCAAATAGTTCATTTTCAAATTTTATACAAAAGAAGATTTCAAAAAGAAAAATGACCAAAATATATTTTATTAAAAAGGCAAAAGATCATTCTACCCCTTATTTTATATATATATATATATATATAAATAATAAAATAAAATAGAAACAGAGAAATTTCTTTTTATAGTATTGAAATATATGTTTCCAAATTCAAACTTTTTATAATTTCTTTTCAATTTTTTAGACTCTACTTCCAAAATTTCACCACTTAACTTTAAATCCTAAGTATAGATTAGTTAACCGTAATGGTATATATGTATATTTACTCTTTAATAAAACTCATGTTGATCATTTTTTCTCATTAAATACTATTTTTTGAAAATAAACTTAAAAATTTATCATAAAAATTTCTCTATATTTAATGATTTGACTTTTTACAAGACTGAAAGGATTTGGTTAAAACAAATATGAGATATTATTTGGTTCCAATTTAAAAGATGAAGATTAAAATAACTTACTTAAAAATTATACTTTTTCATCTTGATTAAAAAACAACTTACTTATGTATATATGGTTTAAATAAGTTTAAGAAATATTTTTTTTTAAAAAAAATTGAGAATTGAAAAAAAATCAACACAAAACATAATCTAGAAACGAAATTTAAAGTGAATTCAGATAAAACATAAAAATAAGTAAGTGCTTAAACCCAAAGAAAATTTAAACATAAACATAAAGTGATAGTTCTCCTATACATGTAGTTATGTATGAGATTGTTGTATATATTTCCTGTTGAAAATTTGTGCTTAACCCCAAAGAAAATTTAAAGCATACACGTACATCATTACACGAGGCGAGTACCTGCAAATCAAATTTCCAATTCCTTTACATCGCACAAATTAGGTTTTATTTTGCTGAATCTTGGTATTCAAAAATTTAGTTATACATAGCACTAAACTATTCTTGACATATGGTAATCATGAGGAGCTTTGTTTGGCATGCAAGTAAAAGCTTCATATATTTCAAAAGGAATATGCGTATTTGTGGAGCTTTCCCTCTATCTCATCAAGCTTCAGACCAACAACTCTGTCTACTTCTTGTCCTCTCTTCATGAATACAACCGCAGGAAAAGTATAAAGGTTGTACTCCTTCCACACGCTCTGTATTTCAATCAAACGTTATTTATAACTCAAAGCAAAAAAAAAAAGTATGTAGAAAGAGATAAGAAAAAATGGAATTACCATTATCACATCGACATCAATTTTCACGAACTCAACATTGGTGTACTTAGCCGCTAAATCTTCAAGCCTCGGCTCAAGGAATTTACATGGTCCACACCATTTAGCCGTGAACTCGATCACCAGCTATAAATGAACATGCAAATTAGATACGCATTATGATATGCTAAAACTAAACACAATAAAATGATCAGTTGCACTGGTTCAACAGGTAGAAGTGTCTTGAATCTTATCAAGATCCTCAGTCACAAGAAAAAGTGGCTATAATTTAGATTAATTAGAAAGCGCATTAAGTAATATGTTACCAGCTTGTTTGTGTCTTTTAGAGCATTGAACTGAGATTTCCACTGATTCTCATTCTTCATTTCTACAATAAAAGGACTGATTTTGTAAGTTGTCCGTGACTTCTTGGCACGGAGGTCGCTCAGCGAAAGTCTCTCTTTTGGCGAAGAAGTATTAGCACCCATTGTCTCACTCTATCTCTATTCAGACAGTAGCAAATGATTTGAAGTAGAATTGCTCTCTTACTCTGAGTAAAAGATGAGACCAAGAGTTGGCTTTTATAACCTCAGATATTCTTGCTGTGGGCCTAGTGGCCGTAAAAGGTCACCAAATTTCACAGTACAATTTTATTAGCTCTTAGAGCATGTTTATCCCTATCACCCTTAAGAGGTTTCTTAATGATTTTTTAATTGATAAAAGTAGTCTAAGAACTTTAGTTAAGAAACTTCCATTTTGAGTGGTTTATTGAGAATTTCTTAACTAAAGGTTCTTAAAAAAAAATTATGGAACATTTTTTTTAGATAATATTTATTCACATAATAAAACATGTTAAAAGATAACATTTAAAACATACATTTTAAAATAAAAATATTAAATAAAAATTAATAAAATTAACGAAAAAAATTTGAAATAAACGTTCGAGCTTAGTTGTTGTCTTCATTACGTTCAAATTTATGCCATAAATATTCAACCAAATCAGTCTTCAGTTGTTGATGTATTTGTCTATCACAAATTCTAGTTCGAACATCCATCATATTCGCGATATTTGAAGGCATATATGTAGAATACGTGAAATCCATATATGAACTTTCGTTATCTTCTTTTTGTTAGAACTCTGAAACATCAAAATGAGTGTATCCCTCTCGTTCGTCTTCTACTATCATATTATAGAGTATGATATATGCTCTCATAATTTTCCTAATTTTAACTTTATCCCCAAAAAGTGTTGGACTTTTAACAATGACAAAACGAACTTGTAAGTTGGAAAAAGCACGCTCAACATCTTTTCTAAAAGCTTTTTGATGTTGAGCAAATAAAATCGCTTTTAGACCTTATGGTATTGAAATAGATTGAATAAAAAAAAATGAAAAAGAAAATAAAAGAAAAAACAGAAAAAAAATAGAAGTGCAGAAAAACTGACACCTGGCTGAAAAACCCTCCGTAAAATCGGTCACAAAACCTTTCCATTAAGGATCGGTTATTCCTTTATTATTTTGTTTACCTTTAATTAAATCACCTAATTTCATTAAGGACCCCATTAAGGATCAGCGATAAACATGGTCTTAAGTAGTTATAGGTCAAAAGAAAAAAAAGTTAGCAAAAAAAAAGTAGTTATAGGTCGCCAAAAATATTCCATAGTAAGCAAACAGGTTTATTTATTTATTATTAACTCCCACTTTAAGATCAAATTGCCTGAAATGAGTTCTTGAAGACCCCAAATATGTAATTAAATTCTAAAGATGCTTTCCAATTTTGTTAATCCATTTAAATTGTTTCTTATATTAATTTCATGTACTAAAAATACATTGAATAAATGTTGAAAATTATTTGGTGACCAAAATAAATAAATAAGGAATAGATTTGGTTTTATAAATCTAGGAAAATAAAATGTGTCTTATCTTTTGTTTTTTGAACTTATAAAATTCGGAGTCTAAAATTTGTCTATCTATACTGAGAAACTTCACTGGAAAAACCTAAGAAATTTCCACTTTTTTTCCTCGTAAAGGAGAATTCCAAATCTCCAGAATATATGATTCCCCTCTTAGCCTATGATTTTGATTTAGTTTATTTTGGTTTAAAGCTCCTTTGGACTTTTTATTTAATATTAAAAGGTGTAAAGCATACACGGTTAAATGAATGATGGCACGAAGGCAGAGACTATATAACGATAATAGATTCGCTGCTCAACTTAAACATGTCTTGGATTTATTATTGTAGAGTTCTAACAAACATGATAGATTCTTTGCTTGATTTAAACATATTTTCAGTTTCATATTCTTGAACTCTAGCGGTATTAAAATATTGAAGTTCTCCAACATCGATATCTCATCAGTTACAAACAAATATTAAATTAATATAAAGGAAATTATTAACCACGAAAAATATTTAATTTAAATTTATTATTTTAAAATATTATAGCATAAACATAAAATAAATAAAATTTAATTAGTAACATTTTAATAAATAAATATTAAATAGTAAAATATTACAAATGTATTTTTTCTTCATTAATTAATCTTTATTTTTAAAATAACATGAATAAGTTAATTTCAATGGAAATTACAACAAGGAAACTATAACATGAAAAATAAGAATAATAAGCTAAGAAGAGATCAAATAACTGAAAAAGAATCATATAAAACTATAACAAAAACAATATTTAACGAAAAAATAAATTTACAAAAATTATTTATAAACTATAAAACCTATATATTGTTGAAAAACATAAAATATTAATTTTAATATATTCTATACTAGATGTATGTGCTCATGCATGGATATAAATTTTATAAAATAATCAAATCATAATTTAATTAAAAGTTTTATTTTATTGGTTTATAAACATGAAATAATTTTTGATTTATTAAATTTGAAAATTAATAAAATATTATGTTAAATATCATTTATTATAATTATATATGTGATTTTATGTATAATAGTTTGGATTAGTTAAATTTTTTTTGATATATAGAACTGCGTATATTTTAAATTAAACCATAATAAATTTTCTTTAATTAATTAAAATTTATAAACAATTATTAAATTTTATTTACTTTGATTCATCTTCTTATAATTGTAAATATATTTTATTATAAAAATGATATATGTTATTTGGGAAAAAATAGGAAACACAAATTAAATTGTTAATGGATTCAAGATTAGATTAGAAAACATTAAAAAATATTTTGTATATTTGTTATTAAAAAAATATTTTCTTTTTTCATTAACTTAAACATACTCGATTAAAACTCTATAAACCGGAAGCGCATAATACAAAGATGAATAGTTTTAAATTTAATATTATTTTAAATAACTTTATATTTTATCTTATATAGTATTCTAATTTCACATAAAATAATTTGATAGGTTCATGTATTACTTTTAAATTTATTGGATTGCAATAATATCTATAAACTGAACAAGAATTAGTTTTGATTTCTAACTAGTTTAAAATATGATTAATTTTTGTTAACCTCATTTAGTTTGGTTTTACATCTTACATTTGAATTATCTTACAAATTTTTATATAATGTGATATATGTTATTTTGACTAAAATCAAAAGAGAAGAAAGAAAGTTGACGTATTGATTAGTCAAAATTTGCATAAACGAATAAAATTTATAATCTTTTGAAACTCACCAATTGCTTACAATTTTATAATGTTTGAATAACTAAAAACTAAGAAGTATTATTGGTTTGACATTGTACTGTTCAGATCAAGTGACAACCATAATTTTAATTTTTGATTACATATTGTTTGATTAGTTATTTAATATTAAATTAGTTTTGACATAACAATAAATATTTTATAAAAGAAAGATGTTATCAAATGACCGGATTACATTATTTTAAAAGATTTAAAAAACAAACAAATTCATTCATAATAAACTTGTATTTAGTTCTGTTCTTATAATATCTATTATATTATTTGATAAATAACTATAACTAAGAGTTTGAAAATAAATTTATTATTATTGAGTAATGAGAATTTTTTAATTAAAGATTGATCATTAAAAGTCCTGATTATTTGAAAAACAAGAAATCATATTTTTATCATCTGTAATTGATTATATTTTAATAAAACTGTAACATTTAGAAAATAAAATAATTTTTAAATTTATTTTATATAATAACAGTATTACTTAAATAATTAAACTCGTGAGTGGATTTATGAGTAAATTTTTCAAACTATATTAATTTTTGATATATTATTTTTGAAATATTTTATAATTATGCTATTTTAAAAAATAAAATAAGTCTCACTAATTAAAAACTAAAATAATGACCATAGTCGGAATTATTATTAGATGTTTGGATTAGATACGAGATTTGCTCTTAATAACTCTGAATTAAATTTTATAGATATACTTTTTAGTTAAATCCAATAAATTAAAAAATTAAGAATCATAGAGTTTGCACGAATCAGATTTCCATTGGTTTTTAAGAAACTTGAATCTTCACAAATTCTATAGAAATCTCATTTCCCACGAACTCAATATATGTATCAATTAAATTGCACCCACACTTGCACACCTCTGATTCTTCTTATTTGAACGCAAATTCGATATGATTAACTAATAGGATACCATCGTCATAAATAGAATCACTATAAATTTCTCTACAAATCTCCCCATTTTCGTATACATCGTAGATTAAATCACTCTAGATATCACGTGACATTATTATTGAATACTAATAAAAAAAAAAAGAATATATTCTTTCTATTCTTGTTACATATAGATCTTGAGAGCTCTCAACGGATTAATAAGACAATGATTCTTAAAGCTTCATACTTTTCAAAAGGAGTATGCGTATTTGTGGAGCTTTCCCTCTATCTCATCAAGCTTCAGACCAACAACTCTGTCTACTTCTTGACCTCTCTTCATGAATACAACCGTAGGCAAAGCATGAAGGTTGTACTCCTTCCACACGCTCTGTATTTCAATTAAACGTTATTTATATCTCAAATCAAATAATTCCTTTTTGTTGAAATATTTTCGTTATATTCTTTAGACTTTGAGAAAGAAATGAGAGGAGAAGGGATTGATAAAGTAAAACCTTTAGCACATCGACATCAATCTTCACGAACTCAACATCAGTGTACTTGGAGGCTAATTCTTCAAGCTTTGGCTCAAGTGATTTACATGGTCCACACCATTTGGCCGTGAACTTGATCACCACCTATATATGTGAACATGTAAATTGGATATATATACGTTATAATGTACTCAAACTAAACCAAATAAAATGGTAAGTTGCACTGGCTCAAGACATGGAAACGTCTTGAATCTTATCAAGAGAGCCTCAGCTCGAACTTCAACATTGCATTGTAGAACAAGAAGTCTCAAGAAAAAGTGGCTCTAATTTAGATTAATTAGAAAGCGCATTAAGTAATCTGTTACCAGCTTGTTTGTGTCTTTGAGAGCATTGAACCGAGATTTCCATTGATTCTTTTTCTTCATTTCCACGATTAAGGGACTAGCTTTGTAAGGAGAAATCTCGGACTCGAAGCCAGGTGTATATGGTTTCCTGGAACGGAGGTAGTTCAGCTTAGATCTATGGGTTGGTGAAGAAGTATTAGCACCCATTGTCTCACTCTATC
The DNA here is from genome assembly GCA_012274485.2 of Sinapis alba. Taxonomy (NCBI): domain Eukaryota; kingdom Viridiplantae; phylum Streptophyta; class Magnoliopsida; order Brassicales; family Brassicaceae; genus Sinapis; species Sinapis alba. The sequence goes on along the minus strand of MU106803.1, from coordinate 62,223 downwards.
TCTATTCAGAAAGATACAAATAATTTTAAGTGGAATTGCTCTCTTACTTTGAGCCTAAGATGAGAGAAAGAGTTGGCTTTTATAACCTCAGATATTCTTATTGTGGGCCTTGTCACTTGTGGCCGTTAAAGGTCACCAGATTTGACATTACAGTTTTTAGTGCTCTTAATAAGTGTTTATTACCATTCCACGAAGTATGAAAACAGCTTTTTCTTTTGCAAATCTACTTTAATATATTATTAACTCCCACTTTAAGATCAAGTTCTCTGAACTCTGAAATTAGTTCTTGAAGACCCCAAAATTTGCTACTCCATTTATATTGTTGTTTACTCTATATTAATCGCATGTACTAAAAATACATTCAAAATTTGGAATTTTATGATATCTTGAATGGTGTTTGGTTACCAAAATAAATAAATAAATAAATAATTAGATTGGGTTTTTAAGTCCTGGAAAATATAATATGTCTATCTATACAGAGAAACCCAACTGCCGTAAAGAAAAAAAAAACTGAGAAGATTACACAGCTCAAATGTTAGCTAATATTTTATTTTGTGCATAAAAAGTTGGGAAAATTGCCAAAACAGAACCAAAAATTAGGATAGTTGTCCCTTTGGTATAATATTATTTTTGTCCATTTTGTCTTCTTTTTACCCTTTCTATTTCTGAAAAATAATAAAATAAATAGTTTTATGAATCAAAAAAATTATAAAAATATAAACAATTAATAAAACACCCATATACAAAAAATGATTAAAAAATTTGGTTGAAAAACTTGTTAAATAATTTTTTTAAATTACGTTCTACTAATAGTAGATTACGTCTTCTACGGAAAATGGGTTAGTAGAAAACGAATTCTAAATTATACAAGTTTATCTACTTATTTTAGAATGAGCAATCTACTAATTGTAAAAATTTCTACTTTTCTACAGAATACATATTCTACTTTTATTAAGTATTCTAAAATATTCGGAATACGAAATCTAAACATTACCCGTACGTCTACATGAGTAGATATTGCATTCTAAGTTTTTGGCAACGTTCTACAAAGAGTAGAAGGTGCCTTCTACGGATAAGAAAACATATTTTTGCGAAAATTAAGGAAATTTCAGTTAAGCAAATATTCTAAAAATATTCTAACTTCCTAAAACATATTTTGGTCGAATTTTCTTGTCAAAATAGCAAAAAAAATAATTTTTCCCTTTCTTCTTCATCAATCTATGATTTCTCTATACTTTCTCTTTTGATTTTTTCAAAGTCTTGTTCTATGATGCATATCTATACAACATGTGGTGTTTGGGAATAGGTGCAATCACATGATGGATTTTTTTGGCTGATGACAAAAGGGGTAGGCTACTGTTATTGGAATCAATGCCTTTATAAATATTTTATAATTTGGAAAAATATGTTTAATTTGATTAATTCAAGGTTAGTTTTGGGATTATGAAAACTATTATACTATAGGGACAACTTAATGATGATATTATACTAAGGGGACAACTATCCTAATTTTTGGTTCTATTTTGGCAATTTTCCCTAAAAAGTTTTCCTTTTGTTCTCATGTGTGGAATATATGTGGAATCCAAAACGGAATTAAGAGAAGGTGAAATGAATGATGGAATATATGTGGCACAGAGGCAGACATATAACCATATAGATTCTTTGCTCAATTTAAACATGTTTTGAATTTGATATTCTAGAGCTCAAACAAACATCAAATATGTTTTGTTTAATTTAAACATGTTTTGAATTTCATATTCTCGAACTCTAACGGTATTAGTATGCGGAGTTCAACAGCAACGACATCTCATACTAATATGTTGGAGTCAGATCCGGTCTTCACAATTTATACGGCTAGAAACAATATATCAAATGTGGTCTATTCGTGTTTGCTAATTTTAATTATTTTTAAAAATACTTCCAAAAGACCTCAAATCCTCAACCTCAAGCCAATATGTTTATACCAACCATGCTATCAAGAAATGTTTATCCAAATGTGACCGGTAAAATACATCATTACATGGCTGCTGGAAGCACAAACTTCTCCGGTTTCTTTCAAAGGCCGGTTCATGTCGGAGTTCTTCAACATCAACAAATATAAAAATAATTTATGTTATATTGTTAACTATATAAAAGCATTAATTTAAATTTATTATTCAAAAATAATATAACATAAAATAAGAAATTGTAATTTTAACAAATAACATCATAAATATAAATATAAATAACATAAGATAATTAATTTTATTTTTGCATTAGTTAATCTTTATATATTTTTTTAAGAAAACAGGATAACTTAATGATTTAATCTCATTGCAAATGAAACATACCAATATATAAGATTGAAACAAGAAAAAATAAGTTAGAAAATTCAAATAACTGAAAAGAATCAGAATTACAAACAGTAGTACACAAAATATTATTTAGTAAATAATTAAAGAGATAAAATATAAAAGAACCAAAAATCAGAAAACAAAAGCATATATAAATTTTTCTAATCACTGAAAAGAAATACATAGTCTACAAAATATATGTTAAAGATTCTAAATATATAATATCATTAAAAAGGTAAATATTGATTTTAATACACACTATATTTTAATAAATCTATTTTCTAAGCATAAATGGTAAAAATTATTGAATTTTATATCAAATCAGTTACATAGATATAGTTTTCGGTTAAGAACTAATAAACCAAGAATTGAGAGTACTCCACTGAGCAAAACTAAATCTATAATTAATTTTAGTTGGTAACAATTTGTTAAAGCCGGAAATAATTAAATAACCAATAAATAACTGAAATCCAAATTGAACACCAAAGCTTATATATTCACTCATGTCATATCATAGCATATGACTACTATATGCTATGAACCCACATGTGATCGTCCAATTTGCTTAGAATCTTTTGTAGACACCACACAATCTAGTTCTTCTAAGAAAGGGTACATAATATAGTTCGTTTAGTAAAGGGTAAAACTTAATTACATAATATAGTTCGTTTAGTAAAGGGTAAAACTTAATTACATAATATAGTTCGTTTAGTAAAGGGTAAAACTTAATTACATAATCTAGTTCTTAGACGTTGTAGGAAATATTGTCATATATATGATAAGCATTGAAACAACATCGATCATCTACTTGTTGCTTTCGGAACTCATCTCAACATCAGAACTCTTCTCCTCCTTGAAATCTCCCATCTGTGAACCGACCTTGTACCGGTATCCTCGAGCACAATACCAAAAATAAACCAGATTAACCACACCCAAAACCGCGATCAGATAATAGAAGTAATCCAATTTCCCCGCGTTGAGATTCTTGTTTAGCCAATCAGGACGGTCATGACCACCAGAGAATTTATGAACAACCGTGACTAGAATACTGCTAAGATAGCTCGAACCGGCAAAAGACAAAGAGAAGAGAGCATTAGCTATGCTTCTCATGTGCTCCGGAAACTGACTGTTGAAGAACTCTAGCTGTCCTATTATATTGAATGCTTCACATAGTCCCATCAGAATTAGCTGCGGCGAGAGCCAAAACACGGACATGGGAGTCATACCGGTCGGATCACCTGCCTCGATGGAGCGTGTGCGTCTCACGCGCTCCACGAGGCCGGCAACGATCATGGAAAGGATCGCGAAAACGATCCCTGTCCCGATGCGTTGGAGGAGTGTGATACCGGATTTATGACCGGTGATACGGCGGAGGAGCGGGACTAAAACTTGGTCGTATATGGGAAGAAAGATGCCGAGGGTGAGGAGAGAGATGACGGAGAGAGAACCGGCCGGAACCTCGAATTTAAGACCCATATGTCGGTCCATTTTCAAAGCTTGAGAGACCGTGAACGTTCCTTGTTGAGACATTGCCGTGAGTGATATTATTCCGGCCGACCAAACAGGAACTATACGGATCAAACACTTTACTTCTTCTACTTCTTGAATGCTGCATAGCCTCCACTTGTTCGCTGGAACTCCTTCTGGTGTTAGATCACCTTCTTTTATCACCGCCGCTTTGTCTAGAAACCTAATTTTATGCAGTTCCGGCCAATCAATTATAGGTTAGAATACATAACCTGATATATATTAAAATTCCACTTGAAATCCAAATTATTTTCAAGAAAAACACACATGGATAGATGACAAATTATTACGTTTTATTTAGGAAAACAAATAGTAGTAAAGTTTAGTTATCTAGTGCATATGTTTATTTGAAAGAACAATGTGATCATGCGTCAAAACCTAAATAGATACAGTATGAGCATGAGAAAATTATAGATTAATTTCCACGTGAAATCCATGTAATTTTGGAAATTAAAACATTACTGGATGCCCAAATTTATTTACGTTTTTTTTTTTGCAAAAACAATTGTAAAATTTATCAAGTGCATATATTCATTTGAAAGAATCATGTAATCGCACGCAAAACTTAAACAAATATACTTTCTAAATAAAAGAAAAAAGAACTTAAAACAAATATATAAAGTACCTGAATTGGTTACTTTGGTGTAACTTGTGCAAAACGGTATCTTTAACGGGAGGGTCATAGTAGGTCACTGTGTCGTCATGTTCCGCTGAAAGCTTCATCTTTCGCTTCTTACGAGCTGCCACGAAAACTTGAGCGATACTGGAGAATATACTTCCCTCAGGTTTAACATAGATGTAAAGCCTCATTCCAGCGAAAAACATAACCACCGCACAAGCCATAAGTCCAGTAGGGATACTAAAACCGATGATCCAGCTGACTTGGTCCTGAATATACACAACCACGGTCTGTGTAATAAGCAGAACAACAGTGAAAGTGAGGTAATACCAGTTGAAGAAACTAGCCACTCCTTTAACACCTTCCTCAGTTCGTTGGTCAAACTGGTCAGCTCCAAAAGGGATGCTACATGGTCTTATTCCTCCTGTCCCTATTGAAAGGAAACAAAGACCTAAGAGCAGAGTCCCGAACTGGAGCTTGTTCGGACCGCTGCAACTGACTGGATCTTTGCTATTGCATGTTGCTGGGTGGAGTTGAGGGAGCGATGCTGTGAGTGTCAATGTCACTAGTCCCTGTTAGATTTAAAATTACTGATTAAACATTACTAAACAACTTATCATTCATTTTTGAAACTGATTCTTCATTAATTAAGATGATCAATACCTTGAATTGAATTTGATATGATTAATTGTTAGTGGCAAACAATATAATGTGGGATAGATTGAAGTTATGCCATTGAATAAAAACAAGCAAACAATCAGTTAAGTTAACCATAGTTTTAATTACTCTTTTTTTTTTATAACTCAAGAGTAATCTCACTAATTTTTTAGGGGTGCGTGACCCACAGGTAGGCTCGCGCACCAGGTTTGCAAATGGACCGTAAGCAGGAATCCATACCCGTGTGGGTGTCTAGAGACATCATGAGGTGGTTCTCTCCAACAGGGTTCGAACTCACAACCTGAGTGCAGGAAGAAACCCGTCCTTATCATTGGGTCATGATGTTCCGGACTAATTACTGCCTTCATATGAGTAATTTTACTTTGATTATGTACTATGAAAGGAAGGAAAACAATATTGTGGGATAGATTGAAGTACAAACAAATAATTAGTTAAGCTAACGCTAGACATAATTGGGTTTGACTTCACTTGATAAATGGTGAGATTACTTTGATTAGGTACGAGTTGGTGACAAACTGATCACGACGTTGAACCTAATATCATATTCTTTTTTGTCTAACCTTAATATAATAATATGAGTGGTTAATTGTTACAATTTATGTTCCTTAATTTAATTAACTATGAAAAAGGGAAAAATAAAAGAAAATATAGGAGAAGTAACAATCGTATGCGATCATAAATCTACAATAATTAGTGAAAGTGACTTTAGAAAAGTAACTATCTTTATACGTTACGTCATGGTGATTGACCAAATCTACACATCTTTGAGTTTGCTATATCATTTGGAAATTCAATTATTGGCCACTTTCATTATCAAATCGACCACTAGTGCATTTTCTTCCTTTTGGACACACTTCTCTTTATTTCCAAGATAAAACTCCGTTCTAGTAGAGAACTTGTTTACACGAAAATGTGTTACCAATTAATCAAAGTTTTTTTTTTGAAAATAAATCAATCAAAGTTTTTTTTTAGTTAATCAAAGTTATTTTATAAAGAAATATTAATTTTGTTGTATCAATAAAAAAAATTAACGTTTTTCTGTGGGATAAATAAAGCGTTTTCTTATAAAATTCTTTTAGGTTCAATGTAATTCACATTATAGACGACCCTATCGTCCTCGATAACGTGGTCCCTCTATGATTTCATGCATTTTCGTTTGATACAAGACAATAATTAGGAACAAAATATAATATAATGGACACAGTGCCGGCTCTATACGTGTGCTGACAGTGCAAAAGCACCGGGTCTTAGATTTTTTTTCTTAAATTTCAATTTGTAAAACACATTTATTTTTACAAGTCAGTGCTCTGTAACCAAATTTAATTGTTTACTGAATGGACACTATATATTATATAGTTTCAGTGTTATAATTTTGGTTCAATATATTCATATTATAAAAGGTACTCCCTCTGTATCATATTAAGTGGTGTTTTAGGAGAATTTTTTTGTTTCATTATAAGTGATGTTTTCAAGTTTCCATGTAAAAAATAAATGTAATTTGATGTTTATGACTATTTATATTTTGCAGAATATTTTTCTATTGGTTAAATTAACTGTAGTTATTGTTGTTTTTAGTCAAACGAGAGTGATTGTATAAAAGTTTGTCATTTCTTAATCGACGTGTAAAAACCTTAAAAACCAGTTATTATGATACAGAGGGAGTATGTCCTAACGTAGTTTACTTTATCACGTTCACGTGCGAGAAGAAGTTATGCGCCAGGTACCATGTATCTTATATAGAGTAACAATATTGACATTTTTTAGTACCAAAAATATATTTTATCTAAATGTGATAATATTACTTTCTAGCTGATTTGTAACTGTCGCTTAATTGTTGAATTGAAGATAAAATAGTTAAAATGCAAAAAATTAATTAATCTATGGAAAAAAATAAAATTCATGAAATCGAGGATCAAACTATTTTACATTGTATTCATTTTGTTATAAGAAAATAAATATTAATAATTAAACTAATTAATACAAAATGTAAAAATAACTAAAATTTATGAAAAACACTTTAGTTTTTATTATAAATATTTAGATTATCTTTCCATATGTTTTAATAATAAATTTATATTTTATAATATTCTAAAATAAATTATAGTATAACTTTATTTACAACATAACTATTTATCATTAAAAATTTTATTGCTATTCATTTAAAATTATAAAATGATATTAACATATAATTAATAATATAAAAATATTAATTTTGTAAATAATCTACAAAAATTCACATTTTCATTTAATATTTTTTTTAATATATTTTTATCAGTTAAAAATGCAAATCTGTAATTTTTACTTTTTTTATTTTGTAATTTGATTGGTAAAATACTTGTGGAATTTTGTTTAAAATGATATTCTGCGTAGTTACCAGTCAAGGGCTAGTGTATATTTGTAGACGCATTATATAATAATTTGAGAAATCTTTTATCAAAAAGAAAGATTCAGATAAATGAAAGAAATGAATACGTACAAGGAGGGTGGCGAAAGAGGCGAAAGCGATGGTCTTGAAACGTCCGACGTAAGCGTCTGAGATAAACGCACCCACGAGAGGTGTGAGATTAGTGAAACCTGCCCAAATGTTAATGACATTTGCAGCCTCGACTTGTTCCAAGTGGAACACTCTCGTTAGATACACCATGAAGTTCGACAACAACCCAATCGTTCCCAGTCTCTCAAGCGTTTCATTTCCTGTTTCAACCACCATATTATTATATTTTTATTATTAGAAGATACATTAACAAATATAATGCGTTTTGAGAAAGTGATAAAATGAAGAAACATGCTACAGTTTCCAGTATTTTGAAAACCTGACGAACCATTAATCGAATAGTGATTTGTTCTTTTATAAGGTTCCAGGTTATGTTAAAGCCAGATATGAGTGAGAGTGACATTGCCAAAACCGGTTCAAAACTGATCTAAATCGTCAAACTCATGATTCGGTTCAATACTAAAATCCGATTTTTAAATTGAAGTAAAAATTTAAAAAATTCAAATTTAAAGCATTTATTTCAAAACCTCATTAATTTTTCCATATTTATATAATTAAGCTATTTAATTTTATGAAACGAGTGTCAATCATGATGGACGAGTGTAAACATAATTAGACGAGTGTCAAACATGTAAATATGATATAACTCTTCGGAGAAAAAAACACTAAAAAAATAATATAATTCTTGATTGGTTGAAAAGATTAAAGCATGATTAAAAGAAGGTTTTTAGCGGAAGTTAAGAACCGATTCTTAACTTTAACAAATGAAAAGTTAAAAACCGGTTCTTAAATAAGATATTTAAGAGCATGATTAACCCGAGGTTCTTAGGATGGAGTTCTTAGCGTAATTTAAGATCCGGTTCTTAATTTTAACAAAGAAAAAGTTAAGAACCGGTTCTTAAATGTTTTATTTAAGAACAAGTTCTTAATTTTTTTTTTGTTAAAATTAAGAACCGATTCTTAAATTACGTTAAGAACCCACTCTAAGAACCCCAGGTTAATCATGGTCTAAGAGTCGGTTTTTAATTTTTATTTGTTAAAGTTAAGAACTAGTTCTTAAATTTTGCTAAGAACCCCGCTAAGAATCCTTTTTAATCATGGTCTTATACCTCATTTCTTTCGTTTCATTTTTTTTCTTCTCTTTGAACAACAACAATGTCGAGATATATAACTTCGCTTTCTTATGTGTATTACATGCAAGGATTAAGGCAAACGTCATCTTGAAATGGCTAATTATATATGTCAATTAAGGGTGTATATATAATATATATACTATAGTTCACCAACATGAGCTCGTCGTATCGAATTATTGAAATTAAGGAGATGCATGTCAAGGATTAGGTTAACAAGAATAAACCACATTCAGGAACCAAAAAGACATACCTAAAATGAACGTGACTGCTCTCCAGCCTCCAGGCTTTTTCTCAACCTTCCCAGCATCTGGAAAAGAATCCGACGAACTTTTCCGATTGTACGAATCATTCATCATCTGCTGCTGTGGTGAAGAACCGTCCTTTCTATCCACCAAAGCCATCTCTAAGATCTGTATAACTGCACTCAAAATACTCTCACTTCGATTTAAAGGGTGGAGTTAATGTTGGGAGATTTTATCCTCGCTTTTTAGTATATGTAAATAAATAAAGGTAATCACATTAAGTGATTGATAAATGTGTGGGCTCACTCGTTTACTTCCTCTCTTTAAAAAGCTTTGTTTTTTTTTTTTGTGGGGGAAGGTGGAAGTGTGTGTACATATGCATATATAAGAGAGTAAGGAGATGCAGAATACTTTATGGTGGGTGTGGGTGATGATATAATAACAATATTTATTAAGGGTTATTATAAAAAAACTATTTTAGAACATTTCTAATACATTTTGTTTAATTAATAATGTTATTATAGAAAAAGTCTATTCCAATTCAATTTTGTAATTAAAGTTAATACTTCTATTATGTATTTAAATGAATTAATATTATTTATTTATATTTAAAATAAAAATAAAGAAAACTATTTTTAAACATGTTTACTAAAGTAACTTTCGTTTTTATTTCAGAAAAATAGATTGGAGATGGTTTTTTTCTTACATCATATGTACTAGTATTGTGAACCTTCCATATTTCATAATTTTATACATATGTTTTTTTTTTGTAAAAAGTTTCATACATTTGTTACGATACCCGTTCGTGTGGATGATAATACTTCTCGCGCATTCTATGTATGTTTGTCAATCTTATATGGCATGATATATGGGTATGAATATGACATTTTATTTTTACCTAAAACTTATATGATATTCTTCTATTACAGGATTATTTTATACTAATTTTCTTGATAAACTTTTGACTCGACATCATGTTTTCCAGTTGATAATTTTTGTTGATCCATATTTTAGAATAAAACTATAGTGGTCGATAAAATAAATATATGAATGTTTAATTAGAAAATAAAAGCAATGTGTGTACATATGTATATATAAGAGAGTTGAGCAGATACATGGTGGGCGTGGGTGGTGATATAATAACACTATTTGTTAAGTGTTATTATAGGAAGAAAAAAACTATTTTAGGACATCTCTGATACATTGATAATTTTATTTAAAATGCTATTATAGAAAAAAATCTATTCTAATTCAATTGTATCATTCCACCAAAAAGGAAGAAAAATCTTACATTAAGAGTAATAAATCTGATGCAGATCAATTTTGATTTTATTAACAAAGTTACTTAAATTAAATACAGTTTTGATATCTAAACTGGAATACTTACAAATTACAAATCAAAAGAATCCATCCTAGCATTTCCAAGCCAAAAAATAAGTTTAGATTTTAAATTTGTGATATAAAATATAAAATCTAAAATCTAAAAAGGGGTGTATTCAATCAAGAAGGTGACCTATATATAGAATGACAACTTTCTTATTATTCCAACATGATTTTAAGTTTTCTTTAAAAAAAAAAAAATCCAGTGTTATTGAACTTGTTGTTTGATAAATTACTTTGAAATTTATTCTTATTGAGAATATTCTTAGTTGTGAATTTCAGAATTTTCTAGTCATTTATAGTGTTTAATAAAAATAAAAATTCAAATCTTATAAATTTAGATGAATTTGTAGAGTGGTTGAACTAAAAATTATAGTAAACTCTCAAATCAACTAAAATCATCTAAAACCTAACAAAAAACAAATGACTTCCAGTTCTGAATCAGAATGTTCACCTGATCTTTGCATTTTCAATATATATTAGTGAAGTTATATATTAAATCTCTGGAACTTTGTGTTACAGCTAGCTAAATACTTAGGCTGAACTTGTAATACTCAAACTGAACATTAACATAAAATCGGTGAGCCAAGACCGAAATTAATAGAGAGGTTTGAAAAGATGATTAATAGAAAGCCTTTTGTCAAAAAAAAAAAGTTTGAAAAGATGAGAAATGTTTTTTGCTTTTAGGTAAATCTAAGTGAAGCTTCACCACGGAACTTTTATGCTGCTGAGTAGGTCTCGTCTCTTAGCACTTGTCTTCTGATTTATTTGATTTTTTTTTCCCGTTGATCGCTGCCGTCAAGCATATCTTCGATTGTTATCATCTGTCTATTAAACCTTATTTTAGATAAGCAGTTGTTATAAAAAAGAAAACCAAGTGACTAACAGTTGTGGCATGCGCGAGCCATACGATTTAGTAATTTTATGTTTTCAACCTTTTAAGTGGGTCCATACCACAACCACTGTTCGATTTTATTTGTAAAAACATCAGTGGGTCCACTTCAACCCTTCCTCCTACGAGTATGAAAAATATCAGTAAACTTTGATTACATTCATTTTCCATTTCAATCCGAACAAAAAATATTTGGATATTCATGACTCTGAAAAGAAAAAAATTTAATATAAGTAAAAAATGAAATATATATAATAATATAATATTTTTAAAAATGAATATTCAATCTGATCCATTATATACATATATTAAAAGCTATATATAAATTATATAATTATCATATTTTATGTAAGTTTTATAATATTTTTATTTATTAAATTTATTATTTTAGTTAATAGAATTTTAAAAATAAACAACTATTTAGTTTGTAATAAAATATAATTATTTTAGATTATTTTAGATTTTTAGTTATATTTATTTTATTTGTACAAATTGAATTGAATATCAAAAAATTAGATATCTAGATATCCAATACCTAGATAGATACAAATGGAATTGAATCAGATAATTGATAATTAAAAAATACCTACAAATATTTAGATATTCGGTTCATGTCTATTTTTACTCATTCCATAAGGTGAATCTGCCCCGGCTTGTAGGTAGCATATTTGCTTCAATTTGATCCCCAAGAAATCGCTGTGCATTCCTAATATATAGCCACCAAGATGATTGTACAAATAGGTTTCGTGTCCATATAATTACATTTGCACAAAAAAAAAGATCACCAACGTCAATAGAAATATTAAAAATTTGAACTCATTACAAAGAACACTATATTAGGAGAAATGAAAACCAGCAATGTTTTGTTTCAAAAAAAAAAAAAAAAAAAAAGAAAACCAGCAATGTTCTTACTCACGTTTGTCTAGTTAGTTCCCACCTCCCACATTTTCATGGCATGGGTTTACGGTCGTTTAAACAAGTTATTAAAATTGCTAACATATAAGCAGTTTTCAAAGCAGTATAACTACACATATAAAATTGCTAACATATAACTACACTTATAGTTACATCTCAGTTATCCTGATTTAAAAAAGGTCGATGAAGCCGCTAGTTTTTAGAAGAGAAAAAGATCAGCGACACACTGATCATGTTTATGGCATGTTCATAAACTAAGGCCAACCAAAATGTTTGCATCAGTGTCACTAAAAGCAATGTTGGCCTTAGTATCTCCACATCTTTAGGTCCCAATAAACTTTTATTTCACAAAATTTATTTGGCTGCTTTCTTTTTTCGCTTGCGTCTAAGTCCTGAACAAACTATTTCTACATCATGTATATTATAAACAAAGATATGTAACTCAATTGTTTTATTTGAAAAATACATAAATATTCAGTGAAGTTTAAAATTTTTTAAATTTATTCGAATAAAAAATTACAACTGTACGTTGCGACTATAATTTTATTGTTTCATGAATAAAATGATATAAAAACTGGTTTGGATGAAAAATTATGGCATAAGAAAATGTCTCCTTCCACCTCGAATAAGAGATGTGATTCGATTTAGAAATTAATTAAAGCCTTTATCGTAAAAGAGAATCGATTTTTAAGAGATTTCGAGAAGTTAAAAAAGTGTCGGCCATTTGGTTAATTGTGATATAGGAAAAAGGGTTAAAAGGGGAAGAGACGATCAAAAAGGAGAGTGAGACTTACAACTTTCCAACCCCAAATTGTTTGCTTTCTTCCAACTCTGTTTGTCCATTTCCTCTATTTCCATTGGAATATGTGTGTCTATGCATCCTGCTGTTTCCCTCTTACTCGTCACATTTACAGTGTCTTCTAATTAATAGAACTATAACCTGAGGACTGAGATGGATATAATAATGATACTCATGGAATTGTGTTGAGCATATATATATAATGATGATATTCATGTAATATAAGATAGCCAAATATTGAATATTAAGTCAGCTCCAACGCTGATGATATCTCGTATAGTACTCACAGTCTCTGGACGATGTGAGTCTTCTTAGAACTCTATTTACATTGATATTTTTGAAGAAAAGAAGCACGTGGTGAAATTATAATTGTAAGAAATGGAAAGTAAAAAAGTGGGTTATGAAATTGATGGTCTGCTGCATCCTCAGCCAAAATATCGTAAGGTCTCGTGATTAACTCCTTTAGATTTTGTCCCATCATATGTTTTGGTCTTTTAACCCTCTCGACCGAATCATGACATATGCAGAATTTATTTCATGGATTTAATTCAGAGAAGATGTCCTTTTCATTGTATATTTTTCTCCACCCCTGAATATTTTTCGCGTAAAAACTGTTGACAGATGATGATGATATTTTTATGTAATAATTTCTTTTACTCTCACTACTCGAAAATAAAAAGAAACATTTATAGCGTAATTCTCTCAAATAACAATTTTTAAAGTTTTGTCACAAAATAGTCTTCAAATAAAAAAATAACTAAAATAACCTATTTTATTTTAAAAATTTAATATTTATTTTTTAAAATTTGAAATCCTAACCCAAAATCCTATCATTTTAACTCTAAACCCTAAGTCTAAGTCTAGAGTTTATATATTTACCTTTTTTAATGAAATATTTTGGTCATTTTCTTTTTTGAAGATTATTTTTATGACAATTTTTTTAAAGATTATTTTAGGATATTTCTCATATATATATATATATAATATTCCAGTTTCGAAATATGCATGGGTTCTTCTTTTTCTTTCTTTCTCAAACCCACTTATATTAAAAGCTCAAACCAAAGTAGAAAGACCAATTCAGTAGATAATATCTGTTTTGGTAGATCCAGTTAAAAGAAATACATTTAAAAGATGAAGCTAGAGAGAGAATGTCGACCAAGACACCATAGAGTCCACCTAAAGATGTTTCGGCTTTGAGGGCCTTGACTAGCACTGCTGACTCCGATTCACACCTGATTCTCGCAAGTCCAAGGTCTTGACATTTTCAGATGGCTTCCCGAAGACCCAGAGCTTCAGCTGTTAGTCTAAAAATATATATTTAAAAAAAAAAAAAATAGGTCCACAAGTTTCAGTTATACTGTTGCTGATCATGCCATGGCCAAAAACCAGATAAGTGGTCACCCATTGCACAGAACATGTTACTGATATTGTTCTCTTCTTTAACCATACTCTGTCCTGAAGACGAGTTTTGGAACAACTGTGTGGTCGTTGCGGTGGCTGGCGACGGTGGGAAGAAGTGTCGACCAACTGTTTGCGGCGGGGGTGGGTGACCTGCGGTTATTGTGCTTTCTGTTGATGTGGGCGGTGGCGTCGAGATATCAAGTCTGAGGTTATCGGAGATATTGTCGCTTCTGTTACTGCAAGACCCTTCTGTTTCTTTGTTTAGATTTATAGGTTCTATTTGTTCTTTATTTTTTAATCCCATTATCTGTATTTAACAAAACCCATCAATATTTGAAAGGAAAAAGAAAACAGAGTGCTGTAAAATGTGATAAACATTAGAAGGCTATTGTTTTTTCAGAGAGGGAAGAAAAGAAGAGATGGTGATGTTTGAAAAGCCATTAATCATGTCCATTGTCCTGTTTATCAACCCTACTTGAAAGCAATTCCTGATCTCAATAATTATTAACCAAAAAAATTATTAACAAAAAATATAAACTTCAATCTTTATTTTTTTTTCAGAAAAATATTTTATACTTACCCTAATAATTTATTAATTTATAAAGAAAATATACCAAAGAAAAGAAGAACTTCTTTGAAAATAATAAAAAAATAAATAAAGAAAAGAACAAAACAAAAGGTCAATCTTTTAATATTTAAGAAAATTATGAGATTAATTAAACAAAAAATCTTGATTTTTGACAGTTTTAGAAATAAAAGAAACTAAGAGATTCAATCTTTTAACCCGAATGAAACTAAACATATAAGAAAATAAATCTAAACTCTATTTTTTAACTTCTAGAGAAAATTGTGAGATTAATTACCTCAGCTTGGAGTTTCTGATTGTGAGTTTGAAGACGATCGTTTTCAGCTTTAAGTGCATCGAATTTTAGTTTAAGAGTATCATAATCATTCTCGAGCTGCTTTGTTTTCCAGCGAGCTCTTCTGTTTTGAAACCAAATCGCGATCTGTCTTGGCTGTAAACCTAAGGCACGAGCCAACTGCATTTTCCTCTCTGGTTCAAGTTTGTTTCCAAGCTCGAAAGTCTTCTCCAATGTCTTCACTTGCTCCATGTTCAATCTCCTCTTCTTCTCTCCCATCTGAGACCCATCATCTGAATAATCCTCTTCTAATATATGCTTACCTATAAACGAAGTAAATCCTGAAAACAGAACAAAAATAGAGGTTTAGTAAACAGAGAAGATGATAAGTAAGTGTATGTGTATACCATTGAGATCTTGAGGCATGGAGCAAGAAGGAAGGATCGGTGCAAGAGATCAAGAATGATGAGGATGATCGTCTTCGTAAGAGTTTTGGATCATGAAACTTGAAGGGAAAAAAGACATTCCATTATTACAAGACATTATCGCCTGTTTTTGAAACAGAAGACAAGGTACTGTTTGCTTAATCTTTGGTCGTTTCTCCTTAGCTTCTTCTTGCCATCATAATTGATAACTCAGGATCTCAAAACTCTTTCTATGAGTCGGAGAATCAAGTGGAAAAAAGAGAGGAAAAAAGAAAGTGAAATGAATAGGCTTAGACTATGCCAGTTGTGGTATATGTTATAGAAAGGCTGATAGAGAGTGTGACTTTAAGCTGAAGAGGGATATCGAAATAAAAATCAACTAGAACAAATAGCTTAAACAAAATAAAAAACATAAGTTTAACTCCACTTTTTTATTTTCCACTATAGAGATATTTTTAAAACCAGTGTAGGTTTTCACATATTGGTGGGTTAAAATTTACTTTACCATGGTATACCATTTACTCTCCAAGATAGAAATTTACTTTGCGGTGTTGATATTCATCGACTAATAAAATTTGGATACTATGTGAGGTGTAGTTGCCTTGAGTTAAGCCAGAGAATCATCAAGAGGTAGACCAAATGCGGCTAGATTGTTTACAGCCCAAAGAAGATCAAGATATAAAATATATTATTTTACATTTTTGTTTTCTTAATAACTAAAATTTCATGATCTGTAAATTCGTATTTTTATGACAAAATCTAATCATGTAATTTAACTCTTATTTAGAAGTTACATTTCTTCTATATTCTTTTTGAATAATTAGGATATATTTGTAGACCCATACATCTTTGAAGATAACTCATAAACTATTTTCAGTTAATTCTTTTCCGAGATAAAATCTCATCCCACAAAATTTGAATCTATGATCATTAAACATCTACTAGATAATTTAAGAATTTTATTAAGACTATTTTTCATCGGTCTTCTAAAAAAACTTGAACATATGATTGAAAGATTTCTACTAAACAGTTTAAGATTTTAGAGAAATTGTATGTGTTAAAAAAATTGCTTAAAATTCTATAAGTTAGTTACGACTTTTCAAAAATACAATCAATCAAAACTATTCTGACATTCAGATTTATGATTTACTGATAATTGTATAGAGATTAACATATAGGAGGTGAATTAAATTATAAACTTATAGATTTTTTATAAATTATTTTAAATTATATATAAATGATTTATGAATATTAATCTATTTTTCTATCACAAATATAAAATAATTATGAAAACGATTTTTTTACATATAAATTTAAAAATGATATTAAATTTATAGTAAAATTGAAATTCACCAAAATTTTAACCATTATGCCAATTTTTCGTTGGTATTTGTGTTGTGTTTACATTATATCTAAATATAAATCATTCAGAATACATATTGTTGACAAATTTACATATATTAAGGAGGGAAATTCTGCAAGGGTTACAGCTTGCGTACAATATAGAAAAAGATGAATCGAAGAGAATAAAAAAGGTGAGAAAGAAAGGACTCATTTTTCCCCTTGGGAGAGACATGAATGAAGGTAGGCAGAGAACTTGAGAGAAAAGAGTAATACTTTACTGAACTTTACTGAAGTTTATTCATTCATAAAACTTGGGTTTATTCATTCATAAAACTTGGGTTTACAGCTCCTGTCTTTCACTACATATATACTGAAGAAAAGAACAATCTAGTAGGATCACAGCTGGAGGGACAGCTCACTCGTCCTTGCCTGTGAGAGCATCAAATCGGTTACAAAGGGATAGGTGGTGAGCTGTAGATACCGTACTCTGATCTTGTCTTCTTACTCTGTTTTGTCTTGCTGATTCTGTGACCGTTGCAGGTTTAATAGGTGACTTAGGAGACTGAATGGGCTTGGCGTGATGATGGCCCAATGCTTCATTGCTCAGAGACCCGTTGGGCTTAATACCCCCGCGCAAACTCGAGGTGGGTGGAAGCTGAACACCGAGTTTGGAACGCAAGTTAAAGTAGCTTTGTTGAGGCAGAGACTTGGTGAACACATCTGCTGTTTGTTGTGTTGCGGGAATGTGTTTGACAATGAGAGACCCATCTGCCACTTTTTCCCGAGCAAAGTGATAGTGTGTAGCGAAGTGCTTAGACTTCCGATGAAGCACCGGGTTTGCGGTCAAAAGAACCACCGAAAGATTATCACAGTAGACTTCTGCTGCTTCCTGTTGCTGGATACCAATACTCTGTAGCATGCCACTGATCCATGATAGCTCTGCTGCAGTGTCAGAGAGTGTTCTATACTCTGCCTCCGTTGAGGACCGAGCAACTGAGTCTTGTCTTTTAGCTGACCACGAGATTAAATTTGAGCCAAGGAACGTGCAGAATCCGCCGGTTGATCGTCTTGTGTCATGACATCCAGCCCAGTCACTATCGCAGTACGCTCGTACTTTCAAGTCAGTGTTCGATTCCAGGATCAATCCCATCTGTATGGTACCCTTCAGATAGCGAAGAATGCGTTTGAGAAGGTGAAAATCTGAGACAGTCGGTTCATGCATCTTTTGACACACCAAGTTGACTGAGAACTGGAGGTCTGGCCGTGTCAGCGTTAGATATTGTAGCTTCCCAGCGAGACTGCGAAAGTAAGTAGGATTGGAGAATACCTCGTCTTGATGTGGGACTCTGTCGAGTTGCAGAGGCAGTGGTGTTGGCATTGGTGCACAGTCCAGCATTCCTGCAGCTTGTAACAAGTCTGTAGCATACTTTTCTTGATTTAGAAACAATCCAGTGGCTGTGAAGTGTGCTTGAACACCGAGAAAGTAACTGAGAGGACCCATGTCCTTCATCCTGAACTGTGTCTTCAGAGCTTCAAGTAACTTCTTAAGTAGTTCTTCGTTGTTTCCTGTCAAGACCATATCGTCCACATAGAGTAACAGGAAGATCACATCCTTTTCTCTGCGATAGACAAACAGAGACGGGTCTTTGACATTGCAGGTGAAACCAAATTTCAAAAGATATGAACTGAATTTGTCAAACCAGGCTCTAGGGGCCTGTCTTAGTCCGTAGATAGCTTTGTGTAGTAAACAAACGTAGTCAGGGTGAGCTTTATCTTCGAATCCAGGAGGCTGTTTCATATAAACCGTTTCAGTCAAGTCACCGTGTAGGAACGCATTTTTGACATCCAATTGCCTTATATTCCACTTATGAATCACTGCGAGATGGAGAACTATCCTTACTATTGCGGTTCGAACTACTGGACTATAAGTTTCCAGGAAATCCACTCCTTCTTTCTGTTGATTTCCTTTAGCCACTAATCGAGATCGCAGCTTGTCCAACGAGCCATCAGCATTGATCTTTACTTTGTGTACCCATCTTGAGCCTATTGGTGTCACTCCTGGAGGTAATGGAACTACACTCCATGTGTTTGTCTCATGACACGTTCCTATTTCCTCTTCCATTGGTTCTGTCCAACCTTCATCACTTAGAGCCTCTGCAACTGTTCTGGGAACTCGAGGGAGTCCTTTCACTGTAAACAGAGCATACCGAGGATTTGGTTTGACAACTCCGGCCTTTCTCCTTGTAGTCATTTGATGTAAGTTCTCTTGTTGCGGTATAGGAGGAGGTATAGGTGCTTCTTGAATGTCATTCTCAGCATCTGGTTCTGAGTCGGAGCTCACATTTGGAACGTTATGTGGAGAGGCCTGTTGTGGTGTCTGCACTTCATTGTTAACTGCTGGTGGTATTGGACCAGGTACTATTATTGTCCTGCCGGTTTCTTCATGACATTCCGTACTCTGATCTTTGTCTGATGGTGATGTGACAGACCTGTACTGTTGTCTCCAAGCAGATGCAAGAGGAGTCGTGACCGTTGGGAGTAAATGCTGATACACATCCATGTAGGGGAGCCTTGTCTCATCAAAGAGAACATGTCTACTGATGTATACCCTACCGGTAGGAGGATGATAGCATCTGTAGCCCTTGTATTTTTCGTTATACCCAACAAACACACATAGAAGGGATTTTGGATCAAATTTGTTCGTTGCATACGGTCTTAGATACGGATAGCAGGCGCATCCAAAGACTCGAAGAGCCGTATATATTGGTTGTTTTCCATTCAGCAGTTCAAACGGACTGACCATCTTTTCATTGACTGAGGACGGTAGTAGATTACTGAGGAAGGATGCCGTGTAGAAAGCTTCAACCCATAGAGTGTAAGGTATATGACTTTGATACATCATGGATAGTCCTAACTCTGTGATGTGTCTGTGACGTCTCTCTGCTATCCCATTTTGCTCTGGTGTGTGTGGACATGAGACTAAGTGTTTGATTCCTGCTGCAGCGAAATGATCCGACAGAGACTTGTTCATGAACTCACCACCACCATCTGATTGAAACATTACTATCTTCTGATTGAACTGATTTTCAACTTGTAACTGAAAGGCTTTGAATATTGAAGACACATCAGACTTGGATTTAAGAGGATATAGCCAGCAAAATCTTGAATAATTGTCAACAAACACCACATAAAACCGGAAACCCTGAGGAGATACAATAGGTGCAGGACCCCAAACATCACAATGTATTCTCTCAAGAACTCTACTGGACCGAAAAACAGAATCAGAAAACGGAAGTTTGCATGTCTTGCCAACTTGACATGCTTCACACAAAGACTTTGATAACTTATTGAAAGTGATGGCCTTTATTGTTGATAGATGCTTCAAGACTTGATCGTTGGGATGTCCTAGTCTCATGTGCCACACTCTATCACTGGTGGTCTGCTGCCTTGAAGAGTAAAACGCGTGAAACTTAGAGTCATCCAGCCGGTACAAGCCTTTAGTTTTGCTTCCCTGACTGAGCACTTTGTTGGTTCGCTTGTCCTTAACACATACAGTGGCAGCATCAAATGTAAACTCACATGGGTAATCATCAGTAAGCTTAGACACGGACAGCAATGACTTTGTTATATCTGGACAGACTAACACATCGAGAAGAGGAAGTATACCTGACCCAGAAGAAATAGTTGCAGAACCAACATGAGTTATTGGGAGGAAGTCACCATTGCCAACCATAACCTGATCAGCGCCTTCATACTCTTGTGCTGTATCCAGGTGTTGTGTTGAGCTAGTGACGTGATGAGAGGCTCCACTGTCTGGGTACCACTCTGCTCCTGAGTTTCTTTGAGTGGTGATAGCGTTGGCTTGAGGCGGAGGATCATCAACAGCAAAGTGTTCATCAAATCTTCTGTAACATTTGTATGCTGGATGTCCATACTTTCCACATATTTGGCATGTTGGACGCTGGTTGTCAGAGGATCCAGAGTTCCTGTTCGGAGCATTACCAAACTGCTGTGGAAATCCTCTTCCTTGAGTAGAGTAAGCACCACGTCCTCTATATCTTCCACGGTTCTGTCCTCTTCCTCTTCCTGAATAACCTCCACGGTGAACATAGTAAGCTTGATGAGGTGAGACTTCGGAGTGCTGCTCATAAGATTGCAGCTTGTCTTCAAAACCAGTAAGTTTATGAACTACATCTTCAAAGCATGGACCTGGATGTATATCCATTGAGTGTTCTATCACCGTACAAACCGACTCATATTCTTTTCCTAGACCATTGAGAACGCCATAGATCTTTTCATGCTCGGTGATTGGGGCTCCAATAGAGTCTAACTGGTCACAAAGTGACTTGATTTCAGACAGATAAGACGCCATGGTTTTGTTCCCTTTTATTGTAGTCTGAACACGTCGTTGCAGATCTAGTTTTCTTGTTGCTGAGATGCGATTGTACTTCTTTGCTAGAGCTAACCAGACATCCTGAGAGGTATGGAGTCCATAGACTGACTTGAGTGCATCTTCTGATAAGGTGCCGTACAACCAAGCTAGTATCAGCTGGTCCTTTTGTATCCATCTGTTAAAGTCTGGATTCATGGCTTGTGTTTCTTCTTCTCCATTGCGAACAGTGATTGTCGGAGCTGGGCGAGGCTGAGCACCGGTGACATAACCAAGAAGCGACTGACTAGACAGGAACTGCTCAAACTGAAGTTTCCAGATGAGATAGTTTCCCTCTTTGAGCTTCAAAGTGACCACTTGAGAGATCGTGAGAGCGGAGACCGCGAGCATATCTTGATTACCATCCATGGCTCTGATACCATGAAG
This sequence comes from Sinapis alba, assembly GCA_012274485.2. Classification (NCBI taxonomy): domain Eukaryota; kingdom Viridiplantae; phylum Streptophyta; class Magnoliopsida; order Brassicales; family Brassicaceae; genus Sinapis; species Sinapis alba. Next base: position 40,365 of record MU106803.1, on the reverse strand, counting down.
GTAGGCAGAGAACTTGAGAGAAAAGAGTAATACTTTACTGAACTTTACTGAAGTTTATTCATTCATAAAACTTGGGTTTACAGCTCCTGTCTTTCACTACATATATACTGAAGAAAAGAACAATCTAGTAGGATCACAGCTGGAGGGACAGCTCACTCGTCCTTGCCTGTGAGAGCATCAAATCGGTTACAAAGGGATAGGTGGTGAGCTGTAGATACCGTACTCTGATCTTGTCTTCTTACTCTGTTTTGTCTTGCTGATTCTGTGACCGTTGCAGGTTTAATAGGTGACTTAGGAGACTGAATGGGCTTGGCGTGATGATGGCCCAATGCTTCATTGCTCAGAGACCCGTTGGGCTTAATAATGAAGAGGTGTTCTCTCTCATTGATCACATTTGTCCTTTTAATCTTTATCTATCTCTTTTTTGTAACCCAAATGAGATGGGTCCAACTATCGAAGTTGTTTGTCTCTCATTAATTCTCCAAATCAAAGATTTAACTACTGTATAATTCATTACTAAGTAATTACCTACTTTAATAACAATTTATGATTGATTGTGAAAAAACCTACACTCTAATATCGAAAGATATGAATTACATTAGTTCAAAAAAAAAGGACATGAATTACACAAATTCCATATTGTAACTGAAAAAGAATATACAGTACTATAGAAAATATATTCCATCCACTAGTATATATTATCAATCGATTAATAAACATTTTTCCTGGAAATTGTTATTAAATAAAAGAAGATTACGAAGGACGATGGAAGATGTCAAAATTAAGCATGCGCAAAACTCCAAACCAAAATCGATCCAAAAGTATCCAACCTGAAATTCTTTATCCAAAAGAATCAAAACCAAAATAAACCGAGTTGAATATATTCGAACAACCGATCTGAGATAAAAATTCATAACAGATCCAAAAATATGAATATTCATTACTATGATTTCATATGTTTTATTTTCTATATCTTAATTTATGATTTAGTATATGTTTTTGTTTGTAATTTTTTTTTAATTTTTTCAAATAATATAAAATATTTAAATGTTAAGTTTTGAGTTTAAAAATTTAATTTCAATTATTAATAGTTTATTTTTGATTATTTTTGATTATTTTTATAAATTTTATATAAATATAGCAAATTTTGACTAAATTTTGATGAGATTTAGATATTTTAAGTCTTTTTCAAATTCTAAATACATTAACCTATTTAGTGTTCCAAAAAAAAACATTAACCCATTTAGATTTACTGAGTTCTTAAAATTACAGGTATTTGTTTAATTATATACCTGAAACGATCTAAATTTAATAGGAACCGATTTAAATTCGAACTAATTTTTTTTAATACCTAATTATATTAAAATATTTAGGATCCAAAGCATGAAGATCCGAAAGAAACTGATATGAACCTCATCTGAAAACCAAAAGAAAGGAATATAGGTCTAGAAACAGAAAGAATACATAGGCTAAGATAAAAAAATACAAACAACCACGCTTTAACACAAAGACCAAAGCCCAATGAAAAGGACAACAGAAGCAAGTTGATTTAAGAGTTTATGGTAACTAAACCACTGCTTTACCTTATTCATCTGGCGGCTTGAAGGCTGATCAAAGGTCATACTACTCTCACCACATTCCTTTTGGGATTGGGTTGACCAAGCATACATAGCCAGTCCATATATAACCTTTCCCAAGAACCCAGTCAAATAAAACTGTGTTTGAAAAGCATTGCCGGTAGAGCCGGGAAGCGGCCCAAACACGCCTTGCTGCCAACTCGTTGGTCGGGTTACTTTTCAAAAAATCTAATATGCGTAACCTACAAAGAAAATATATTATATCCACATCTGGTCCACCAAAAGTTTTGGGTAATCTGCAGAAACTACATGTATTATCAAATATAATAAAAGTATTTTAATTCTATATTCATTATTTAAAAAAAATATAATTATATATTTAAAAATATTTATACTATTTTATTATATTATTTTAAAAACAATTGTGGATTGACAAGTATTCATAAATCAGTATGGTAGATTCGTACTTGTCCCGCTTAAAATAAGCTTAATACGTACCCACATTCTGAGAGAACTATTGATTAAAATTCCAGCTCCCATAGCAGGTTACTAAAATTCACATCAGAGGTTCCTTAACAAAGCCATAACCATTAGGAGCAACAAGAAACTGATTCAAACAAAGCATAGAGGAAGAGATCATCAATCCATCAGGAACCAATTTCTTTTGTTTCCCTTCTCCTAAATAGTACATGTATGTCCTACGTTTATCATGGTCGATAAAACAATTTTGTATTTCGTATATGAAATTTTAGGTATTCTCTATTTATTATGGTACATCACATCTGATCTCAAACCTACGAGCCTTAGCCTAACCTACACATAGCAAGACAGATACCTAAACGAAACAAGGAATCAACATTAATCATGATCCCGTGTATGTAGAGTATATTAATAAATAAGCTATTGTGAACAAACCCGAATTAAACTCGTAAAAATAAAAGAATTTAAGAGCAATATGTATTAAGACAAATACTAGTTGTTAAGGTTGATATATTATTTATATGAATGAATAACTTTATAGTCTTTTAGATTCATATTTATAACAGTTTTAAAATCTGATTTTATTTTTTCATTTAGGAACATATTTTAGAAAAAATAATTTTTTAATCCTAAAAGGTGTACCGTATACTGCGGCAGTCATAGAGCATAATCAACGCTAAAGCCCATTTGTGGTTTCTTAAAAAAAAAATTCTTTTTTTTGTTTGTTTGATAAAAAAAAAATTAAGAAGAACCAATTGCGGGCCACCACGTGTCAGTGGGATCCGCAAACAGTACAAGAAACCAGCAAAAATCGGTTCTTATTTAGTAGTTTTTATAACCCGTTTCTTAATTAATTAGTGGGACCCATGCCATAAAAGTTGTTAAGAATCGCATGAACACTAGTAGAAATTATTCATATAGCAACGTTTTAGTCACGTTATTACGTGACTATTTTTTAGTTAGTCACAAAAAAATCACGAATAGTCACAATATACGGAAACAAGAAAAAACGTGACTAATCATGTTATTTTAGTGATATAAATAGTCACATTTTTTGTCACAAAATATAACGTGACTAAGAATTGACACGATTTACCACAATAATTTTGTGACTTATCAAAAATAGTCATGAATTTGTCACATTATTTTCGTGACTATATAAAACTTTAAACCCTAAACACAACTTCCTAACCTCAAACTCTAAATATACAATGTACTTTACTATATTATAACTAAAACTATAGATCCAAATCTTATACAAAGTTAGAATTTTTAATCATTTTTTTTCAAATCATAACTTTAAACATAACCACAAACCCTACTTTAAACCATACCACAAACCTTATCCAAACCTCAAAACTTAAATAATAAAATGATTCATGTAAATAATTTATTTTTAGTTAGTTAAAAATGTAAATAAGTAATCTAATTTTCATATATATTCATAAGCTAAATTAGTAATTTTAGAACATTTTTTTTTAAATTAATCCTTTTTAAATGTTAACTAAATCATTTTAAATGTGAGCTAAATCCTTTCAAATTCTTAAAAATTTAAAGTAACTTCTACATTACATTTTAAACTTTATATCTAATAAAATATAAATTATCTAAAAACTATAAACCAAATACCTAGAAGTAACAAATAAATGATAATAACAAAATAAATATAATGATAGAGGATGCATGTGTTACAAAAAAAAATAGAAAAGATAAAAGCAAGATACTTCAGTGAAATTTTTTCATTGGTCGGTTTCTTACGACAAGGATAACTATCTTAAGTTCTTAACCATTGATCAATTTGATCCAATGGCTATATTACTTTCTTTTTTTTTCTCGTTCTCCCATGTACCTTTTTCACTGCAAACAAGTGTTTCTCTTTCTTTTCTACAAACTATTCTCTTTCTCCTAACACAAACAAATCTATTTCTTCTATTCTGGTCACCTAATTCCTTTCTTCTTTTCCACTCACATAATCTTTTCATCAACCATTATCGAATCCATTGTCAAACCGAATCTTTTCCTTCTGGTATCACCATATCTCCTCCTTCTGCCATCACCAGATCCCCTTCTCTGTCTTCCAAATCTACTCCTTCTACGTTACGGTGTTGTTGCGCCTGATATTGGTTTGAGATGCAGTTGTCGTCGGAATTGTTCTCGCACACGGAGTTGTTCTTCGATGTCGGCATCAGATCCAGATCGTACAAGCATCTCCACTCACAGATCTGGTGTGGAGACAATCTGGAGTAGAGACAAGCTGGAGTAGTGGAGGCACACCAGAGGCCAAGGATGAGACAGCAGAAACATGCCGCAGGTAGTGACGAGGCGGAGCAGTGGCGGAGGCGAGGCATGACGAACTAGAAGCAGAGGCGGAGGCATGACGAACTGGAGACAGAGGTGTGACGAACTGGAGGAAGAGGCGTGACACACCAGAGGCAGAGGCGGAGCTACGCCGGCGAAGCTAAATCTCCGGTCAAGCTAACGTTTGTGTATATATATGTATATATTACATGTATGATATAATATGTATGTGACACAATATATACAAAAACATATTTGTATTGTTTTTTAATTCATTAATTCATAATTTACAAAATATTTTTTTTTATTTTTTTCAATAAAAAGTCATGTAATACTCACAAACGTTAAGCGTGACTAATATAAATCACGAAAATAACTGTGTCAAAAACGTGATTATTTTATACACGTTTAGTCACGATTAATTTTGGTCACAATCGTATAGACGACTTTCCGTGTCTATATGACATTTTTCTACTAGTGGAATATTCTGCGATATTCATGCTCTTAAGGCCCCGCACCTCCCAGATGTCAATCTTGCTAGCAAATCTATTTTCCTTGTGCCTATGATGCTTGCATCCGGTCGGACTACGTATGTCCGGTCCAACGAATAATGAGTTGTTACTGATTCACAAGAAATTTAAAACACGTTTAGATGTAGCATAAGTAACCACAAAATGTTATATAATTAGAAAATAGCCATAATACAAAATATAGACGATGAATAATTACTAATCAAATGTGCACAAAAGTAATCTTGTCGTTAGGAAGCAGTGTTTGCATAATTTTTTTTTTGCACAAAAGTAATCTTGTCGATTGGACATATCAAGAGGAGCTACAAAATATAGTCGATGAAGTATTTCGGTATTCTAGTCCTCGCGGTACGATTCTCTATTTCTTCAAATCTTATCTGGTTTTCCTTCAAAGAAATGGAGATAAATTGAGTTTAGTGTCAACAAAACAATTAAATTACAAGCAACAACTCGTTTTAAAATTTAGTTTGAAACAAGATATTTTATTCGTAATACGTAATTTTGAAAATGGAAAATATCAAAACGGAAATATACAAAATCCAAAAATCAAAAATATAAACACAGAACGTGTTACATTTATATGTTACAAGTCTTATGCAGACATGAATGCATGCATATGCATGTATAGACAGATGTATAAAATAAGGTACGTGGGGTATTTAGGTTAAGGCCTTAAGAGAATAAACAAACAAGGAAAGTCTTCAAAAACTCTCTCGGGCACAGACATCGAGGAAGCGCCGCGCCTCCTTCTCCTTGACGCCGGTGGCGCCTCTGGTCGCCGGCGTCGAGCAATCTGCTTCTCTTTTATGTCTCTGTTCAGCCGCTACCTCTCTACGACGTTTCCGTTGGTTTCTTCTGACTGGGTTTCCAGTCTCGTCGGCGCTCCTGCTCAAGCCAACAGACCTCCTCGGAGCTTCTGTGTCGTAATGAGTAGAAAGGCCTGGTTTTTACTATACGGGTGGGATTCCACCGGGTTCGAAACTTTATGGGGGATTCCCCATGCCTTTCCGTTGCCTATCAACGTAAACTGCCGTGTCCCACTAACGCTTGAAACCTGCTTCGCCGAGCTCCTAATCAGCAACTACCTCCTCCTGGTTGAAGAAGACACCGCCCACTCCTCCAGATCTGGCCTTCACAAGACGGATCTGCAGCCATCTTCGCCATATGACAAGATCAGTTCGTTTGTTGAGGCTTTCTTTCCTTCCCGGGAAAGAGATTGCATCAGACGACTCTCTCTACTAGATTCTATTCTCTATCTGAACCCTCACCATCCGCTGCCTCATTCCGACGGCTTTCACCGGAGAAGACATAGCAAATTTACTCGTGGGCTGGACATGCACTTCAGTGTTATGGGCCTGACAAGCCCACCTTTTGAGATTGGCCCAATTTCCTACCCTAATGCGTCAAAGCTAACATATGAGTGGGGTAATTCAGCCTTTGTAGATGTCTTGCTAACGGCTATCGTTTCAGTTGGACCGGATCTATATCCATCATCCTCCTCTCATGAGGAGAAGATCTTATCCATGTTTCCTCTTCCTAGGGAAAGAGATGTTTCCTCGGACTCGTTTTCGAGTGTTTGTTTCAGTTCTTTTATCGGTTTGTTATCTTGTGGAGCGGTCTCTACGGGACCAGAAGATGCAACCGAGAATACCTTGGTATTTTTCGTAGATGAAGTCTGGACCTTAACGTCACTTTATGTGACTATTCTCAAGCTATCCGACTTTGTCGTGAAGGCTCTCCCGACGCATTCAAGCATCGTCTTGAATTCGTTGTCATCTTCGATTGAAGACCTATCTTTCTTATGTTTTTTATTTGATGTATTGTCTACTTGTGGTCAAAGAGGATGTATCATTCCCTCGTTCTATTGTATGGAAGACGTTTCAGTTTGAATGAAAGTAAGTTTGTGTTCAAAAAAAAAAAGAATAAACAAACGAAAATACTGTTTAATTATCCCCACATAAGAGCCGTTGAATCTTGTCCCTACTTCATTTCCTCTTCCATTCCTTTTCCTAATCGATCTTTTTCTTAATTTTTTTCCCAACACCCCTTGTGCCGGTTTCATCGATCAATTTATCATAATAGTTTTCTCAGACAACATGAACCACATAACTATTAACACCTACTCTCCATTTCACTTTATGACAAGATGCCCTTAATCATTATTTATTAGAGTACTTATCCATCTATCTGACATGCACTGATGCACACAAAGTTATCACCTCGTGTGAAATATTGTGCAGAAGCTTGTGTATTATTCATGATCTAGATAACATATATATATATATATATATATATAACGCAAAGCCTAAGGCTAATAGGAAGAAGATAAACATCGATGTACATAAACCCCATAGAAGTAGGAGTCATATCTTTATCCTTATCTTAATACTCTCTCTCAAGTTGATAATGAGATGTCTTGAATGTCCAACTTGAAAAGAAGATATTGAAATGTAGGAGTGGACAACGACTTGGTAAGTAGGTCTGCAGGTTGCTCCTTTGTTGAAATATATTCAGTAGTAAGTATCTTGGCTTGAACGGCATCCCTGACCTTATGACAATCATTCTCGATATGTTTTGTCCGTTCATGAAAGACTGGATTCTTGGCGATAAGTATGGCAGATTGGCTATCACAGAACAATCGCATTGAGGTCCAAACTTCTTCTCTTGCGCAACAAAGAGGTCCACTGTAGTGATATCTTATGAATTTGCATGATTTTAACCATCATTTTGTGTATATATTGATCATCTAAATCAGCATTTAGACATATTTAGGTTGCATTGCATTACATTTGTCTATATCAGGTGTTGAAAATGATTATTGCTGAATTTGAAGGCATTTGAGGGGTTTTGAGTTAAAAGGATGAAATATGAACATGGATGAAGGTCTTAAAGATATCTTCTGAAGCTCAAATTTTGGGAAAACATAGAGAATTGAGTTAGCTTTCTAACAGAAGTGGTTTCATGTCATTTGGAGCTGTATTGAAGGAGTTATGATCTATTTACTGGAGGCATATCAATCTGTAGCGACCAGAACCGTAGCGACGAGAGCATGTCGTTAGGAGGGTCTGCGAATGTCCTAGCGACATGATGTAGCGACCAGAGCATGTCGCAACGATTCTACAAGATACCCCACACGGCTAAGTGCTGTAGCGACCTACATGTAGCGGGATGACCATGTCGCTACAAACGAAAAGACTCAACTCGTTTTTTAGGCATTAATAAATACTTGTTAGACCTAAGTTTTAGATATATCTCATTTTTCTCTTAAGACTTGGTCTAAACTTGTAAAAGCTTGAATCTTTGAATCATTCTAAGGAAGTTCTTCATCTTATATCTTGTTTCTCTTGATCATTAACATGATTAACTTTGAATCTCATATGGGTTTAAGGTTTTTCATGAGGATTAGAGAGTAGACACACTTTAGGTTCATGGGCTAGGGTGATTAGAGTGATTGAGTGAAGATCTAGGGTGTTTAGTGTTAGATCATCTTGTTTCCTTGCTTATCTACTGTTCTTAATGCTAGATTAGTGTTGGCCTCTATAATCTAGATCATTAGGCATTTCTCGCCCGGAAGGTGTTCGATGAAATGCCTGAACCAAGTTGATATTGCTTTTTGCTTACCTTACCAAAGACATTTGATGTTAAGGGAGCTTAGATTGCTAGTAGACTTGTCCATAATGATTGCTTTAGTGATATTCAACCAAAGACATTTGATGTTTGAGTTACTTAAGTAAATGAGCATTTATCTTGACAAAGAACTTGTTTAGTGTTGTGTCTAGGCATAAGGAAAGTGTATGATTGATAGCTTGCCACTCTAGCTTGGATCTTAGTCACCCAAAATCAAGTCCCTAGTCCCATGGATTCTACCTTAGGAATTGATTGAGTTCTTGCACTTGTTTCTTGATTAGATTTGAAATCACCTTGTTTATATTTCTAGGATCTTAGGTTATTACAAATCAATCATCTTCCTATTTGCTTAGATTAGGAAAATTTGTGAATTCTTAGTGTTATAGATCTTTAGTTCCTTGTGGATTCGATCCTAAAGTGTTACAATGACATGCCATTCGATTGTGGCATTGTTTACACAATAGGTTAATTGGTGAGTGTGTAAACTCGAATATCATGTAGCCTGAGGAATCACTGCGCCCTGATTATTAAGCATCTCAAGGCATTTTCTAGTCCCAGACGCCTGTCCATACAAGTTATGCATTGTCTCGTATGCATCCCGACGAGCCTGATAGGCGCGAATCATGTCTAAGCGACGGTTACACTTCGCGATCATGTCAGTCTCCACTTTGATCTGATCCTGGGTAACTTCATAACTTCTCCACTCTTTGAGTTGAGTGGTCTCTCTGAGAAACCTCAAGGGAGCAACATATTTTTCTCGCTCTCAATCGGCTTTCCCCCTTTCCAGCTCGTCCTTTTCATGCTCCAGCGCGAAGTTTTTCTGCTCCAACACCTCCACTTTAGCACGAGTAGACGCCAATTCGAGTCTCATGACCTCCATCTTCTTCTTTTGAGTCTCCCTGCGAGCAACCGAACGATCTTTCTCCATGACAGCAACCTCTAACGCTTCCTTGAACTCCTTCTCCTTGCGAGTGATGCGGGCGTCTTTGGCTTTAGAAAGCTCCTTGGATCGTTCGGTTGTAGGAGATGGATTGCATCCTCCACAAGGCCCACCAAAAAGCTGGTATGGACCATTTAAATCTGAAAGGTAGATTGACAGCTCGGCTTGGCGGCAGAAGGATCAACTAAGAGACTCGGCTTCGGATTACTTTTACTCGAAGGGTCGAGTAAAATCGGCTCAGCTTGGTAATTTGACTTTGTATCCTATTCACTTGGCTAAAGAAGCAAAGCCAATTAGGGCGACCGACTTAGGGCATAAGTAAGAGGACCTGTTATAAAAGGAGAAGAGGCAAGAAAGAAGGGGATTGACATAAAAACACACACACATGGCAGCTAGAATTAGGGTTTTATACCTTTAGATGTTTATCGATTTGTATGTTTTCTGGCCAACTCTCTAAAAGAATGTTTTTCAAATGGCCACATTCTTCTAAGCCCAAGCCCAAGTCTAAGCTCACGTTCCGCTGAGTCGAACTGGTCATACGGCGGCGGCGGCGCGCACGTAAAAAGCCTTTCTTTACCTGTGCGCTATTTGAACAAGGAGTATCCTGAATACTTATTTATACTACTTTGGCTTTGTTTCTTCAGTCGATACGGGAAGCACTTAGGCCATATATCCAACGGTAGTTTTTTAGTAAGTATACTAGGATTAAAAAATTAGAAAATATTGAAAAAATGAAATGAAAAGACAAGCAGTATCGCGCAAAAATATTTTTCTCTTAACATTAAAACCCTTTCTTTTATGTGCCATTTCCTTATTGGTTAACTTATTTTCCTAAATAAATTCTTTTATTTTTTCACTTTAAAATACTTAATACAGTTTGCAACCATTGAGGTTTCTCTTATATTACATGTTAAGGCCTTCTCGCTGCTTGTTTGCTTGGCTGACTGTGGTATTTTATTAGATTTTTGGTTGATTTAATAAGCCTTGCATGACTATATTATATTTGACCTTTAAAGATTAGAACATTGTAGAAATTTGTTTTATTTATGTTTCAGTTTGTTCTTAGGTGTTCTTGTTAGGGTTCTAGTTTCCTTTTTTTTTCCTAGTTTTCTTTTATTGGATTTGTTTTTGGGATTTTAACGTGTTTTACCAGCATATGTATTATTTTCACCCAACGTTTAAATATAAATCAAATAAAAAATCAAAAGGACATTATCTACAAGCTGGATAACTGAATATATATATATATATATCGACAAAATAATGTAATGAAATCAGCTGAAAACAAAATGTAAATAGAAGAAAAATAATGATACTACTAAATTAAGACCATGATTAATCTTGGGTTCTGAGGTGGGATTCTTAACGTAATTTAAGAACCAGTTCTTAACTTTAACAAAAAAAAAGTTAAGAACCGGTTCTTAAATATCTTATTTAAGAACCGGTTCTTAACTTTTTTCTTTATTAAAGTTAAGAACCGGTTGTTAAATTACGATAAGAATTCCACCTAAGAACCTATGGTTAATCATGGTCTAAGTTTGTAAAATAATTCAGAGTTTGTCGACTAGCGAACAAACATGACATGTTTATTAATTCAATGGATCTGTTCATCATCGATGTCAGTCGAACATCGCGCTAAGTGGACCGTCAACTTCAACCAGAGCATGCATTTTTTTTTGCTAAAGAGGGAGCAAAAATAAACTCTCGAAGTAATAACAGTATTTTATTATATTTCAATACACCATTATCATGATTATCATTTATTTTACTGAATATCAGATACAACAAAAAATTTCACAAACATATATTTATATAAACAAAAGATAAAGTAAGATTATCTATTCTTAAAATAAAAGCTTTTTCTTTTTTTTCCAAAAAAAAAAATCATATTGCTAAAGATATTTCCTAACTTTTGTCTCTATTTATGTGCATACGTGCAACCATGATATGTAGACGAACATTAGCATTGGCCTACCCTTTATATTAGAATTTTAGTCATGTAGTAAAGTTTTGAAGGTTAGCCCAAACATTTTGTTGATTTGTTTTCTGGTTTAACTTAGGATCATCCCAAATTTATGAAAAAATCATATTAATCACATTTTTCTTGAATATTTAAATGAAACGTAAGTAGTGGTTTATATCCATGTGGCTATACATGGAGCTAGTAATTTTGGTATTAAAATAAATAATTTATAATCTGAATATTAATATGACGATTCTTCATTATATGTTTCAAGTACATCAATCTGTTAACTTGTTTTTTTTCTTGTGTCAACTTTGGGAATTTTATTAAATTTTCAAACCCAGCGGACCAAGATACAAAAGATAGTTATAGTTATAATCTCAACTTAGAGTTATTAACTTTCAGAGGCGGCAGTTTTCATGTTTTTATTACAACATACAACAGTTTTAGCTACTGAGGTACTTTTTTATAACTAAAACTAAATAATTGTTAATTAACTTGATTCATGTATCCAAAATGGTCTTACAATTGGCAATTTGCATTATCTCTCTTCTCTCTCTATTTGATTATCATCACGTTTTTTTTTTCTTTTTTCTGAAAAATATATATAGTTTTTTCTACTTATTTTACCATGTAAATCATATTTTTCTGCAAATCATTATTTTTACCATCATAATTTCATCTTCTCTTTTATTTTATGTATCACTGACTTGTTTTTTTATTGCAGATTTACAGATCCAAAAAAATCAATACAAGTTTTGTTTTTCTCTCTTTTTGCTTTTCAGATATGTGATGAAGCGGAGATACATCGGAACCGATGGCGGATCTTTTTTGATCATCGGCACATCTTTTCCAATTCTTTCACGTATTTGGTTCATGTATATAAGAAACGAATTGATAAAAAAATCAAGTGAAAACAAGTGACTTGTAAACCTATGGTATTCCTTTCTCCATGAGCCTTTAAAACCCTTTATCGTCATCAGTTCATTCCGAAGTGATCCACCACCGAATAACGATTCACCACCACAGGTCGCGAAAGCTCCATGAGCAACAATGACCACTTTTAGCTTTATTTCACATTTGATCTTTTAACTTTTGAGTATATTCATTTTTGTCCCCAAAGTTTCTGATTTGAGAATATATCCCTTTCAAATTGACTCCTGACTTTTTAACTGTAGAGATCAAACCTTCTATGATTACACGAACGGGTCCTTGAACTTTTGAAAGTTTTCTATTTGGCTTTTAACTTTGCAAATTATAGAAATAACCTTTTAATTAAGTTTTAAACTTTCAATTATTCACTCAAATTATATCATTGTAACATAGTAAACATGTTCCATTAACGTTCCAACAAAGTTATTAAACAAAGTTTCAAAGGTAAAGCACTTTGAAAAAAAAATATCTTGTTATTGAGTTATGGACCTCTTCATAATTAATTTGAGAATCAACCTCATATTACTTTGTATAATGATATGAAAGTTATATTCTACTACCATTTCATCTTTGAATTGAGTTAATCTAATTTTCCAGAGATGTACACATGTACACTACCAAATTTGTTGTACACATGTATGCTACCAACCTTTAATGTACATATGTATACTAATGAATGTATACGACTTTACAACATATTGGACATCTAACATGAATTTCAAATATATGTGTACATATAAATATCTGATAAACTATTACATGTATATTGTACACGTTAGTCTTTGTCGATAGTCAAAAACATATGTATACATGTAAATTTCTTTTGAAAGTAAATATGTTAAAAATGCAAACAGTTTTAGATGTGTTTAGAAGAGAATGAAAACCTTTCAATACCTAGCTTTTAATGCATAACCATGTGTGCCTGCGAAATATTTTTTGCAAATATCGTCTCATTGATTTGTTTCGATATGGGAGCATGCTTCCATGTTGAAAGATTGTTTTCTGTATAATGTGATTTTGTACACCCCTTGTCGTGTACATATGTACATAGAAGGTGATTGGAAATATGTGGTGTCATTAAACACATATAGATGTGTCAAATATCACCAATGTGTGAAAATATATTTTACTAACCATGTGTATAATATTATACAAAAATTACATGTACACCGATTCATTTGTACATTGTGAAAATTATAATATTTAATAATTTAGTATAGTTGCTAAAAAGATCCATTTAGAGGTTTTTGGTACATTTATTTGTTCATTTCATTCGATAGGGTTTAAAATACAAATTTAAAAGTTTTAGGTTAACTGAAGAGGACTTATTTGCAAATCTAATGTATTAGAACAATAGTGAAAATAATTAAAATTACAAGAACCATATTTGAACATTAAGGAAACTTAATTTCAAGGTTCAACAATGATGATCTAATTTTGGATGTAGCGACACCATAAAGAACTTTTGGGACGAAGAGAGGTTGAGATCACCATAAAGACCTTTTGGGACACCTTGAAAGAGAAGTTGAGAGCACGACGTAGAGGTTTCCCATCTGATTTGAGATAGTGCAGAAGAAAAGATATGTTTAAAAGAAAAGAGATGGCAGTGGAGCTCATTGTACTTGTGAATTGCAGTGGAGAACTTGTCGACTTACATCAATTATGATGTATATAGTCCGTGACAGTAAACCATTCACTGTGAGCTGAATTTGTGGCTCAATCTAAATTTTGCAAAGATAATTTTTTGAAAGAAAAGATTGGAAGTCAAAGATTTTAAAATAAGGAAGATAAGAAAGTTTTAGAAATAAAAAAAGAAGATAGGAGTGAAAGATGAAAGTGGGCCAAGAAGATAAGAGAGAGATGAAAGTGAGTCCTACTACTTACAATATAGTTTTGTTTTAGTTTAAAAAAAAAACTGAACGATATATGATGAATTAGAAAAAGTGTGTTTGTAGAAGAAAGTGTTTTATTGTGTTATTAAAAACTTGAAACTGACTTTTGGTGTAATTGTTTCCTCAATTTATACAGTCAACATAAATTTAAAATTCAAAGATTAAATCCAGTTTAATGACCTAAATCTCGATTATGTGCCAAGAACACTTCCACGCATCCTATCGACAAAAAGTTGTAGATATGCATCACAATCTTCTGATGCATGATGCTCAAGTGTGGAGATATGTATTTTTACGCACCGCCGTGAGTTGAGAAGCATGAGTTGCCATGCCACTTCGCCGCAAATGACAACTACATGAGCCTTATCTACTGAACATCAATCCGTCTCATCTAAATCTTGAACTTGATCATGGTGAGAGATTTCTCTCAAGCCGAAGCTAGTTGATCGAAAAAGTCAAAGGCGCCACGAGTTATGAACAGTGGAAATTTAAGCCAAATTGAAATTTAATATTTTGTTAGACCATTGTTAAAACGCCAATTTCTATTGAATCGTCTTCAAAGAGCTTAAAAATTCAGCAAAATTTTCCCTTCATTCTTTGAAAAGCTTTACCTTAACATCTCTAATGGCTAAATATCGGTAAATATTGACTCTCTGAAGAAGCTTTAGTTGACGCAATGAAACTGATTTCCCAACATAAGTCAACAGAATTGTGATGAAGAACAATGAAAGATTGATTTCATGAAACCGATCATAGTGATCATGTTTATTATTTTCAATCAACAATCCGATAAAATTGAGCATAAAGATCAGTTCGAAAGTGATTGAAGAAGCACATCAAAAATTTGTCAACACAAAAGCTAAATTCGCTAACTAGAAGACAAAACCGATCAAAAATCCAAAATATATCACATACAAAAAAATGATTAAATTTTTTTCATTTCTTATTACTTTTTATTTTTGAGTATATTAAAATTATGCTTTAACCTACTTTTAAATTGAACAGGCCTTGTGGTTAAGTGGTAGTGGACGGGTCTGGGACGCAAACACGTTTCAGATTCGATCCTCCTGCTATGCAAAACTAAGTCATATTGTTCTGTTCACCTAACGTGAATATGGATTTATGCTTTAGAACCCATTAGAATGCCCTGGAGAAGAAGTCAATCCGCGGGCTTGCGACTCCTCTGGATTTAACCAGATTAAAAAAAAAATTGTCAAATAAAACCTACTTTTAAATTTAATATTCATGCAAATTATTTTTTGCAGAATGCTTATTTTTATGAGAAATTTACAATGTAGGACACTTTATGTCTTCTTATTAACAACCAGAGACACTTTATGCTCCCTAGACACTTTATTCAACCAAACCAGCTCAACACTAAATAATCAGGAACAATTCATGTCCAAAATTAAAAATACTATTTAGTAAACTAACTAGAGTTTAAGCGGGAATAAACCTTGTCCACACATTTTTTTGGATCCAACGGAGCACAATGCACCATGACATATTTGACAAGACATATATCTACCTTAATTCTACACCGTTGGATTAATTTCTTTGATTCCTTAAGCAACGGTCTTGATCTTTACTTCCAGATACCCATCATCTCATCTCTTCCTTCTGCTTCTCCGCCATCGTTATCCATCGAACACAGTAATTTACCGAAAAATTTACATGGTTAGTTTTGTTAATTTAATTGTAATTATTTATTATCCCAGTAGCTAACCAAAATCATTCTATGGACTTCTATTTTATGCAGGATTCCATGGTAGACCACTGCATGGTAATCGCCGGTGAATGGACCTATGTTGACTCTCGTTGGGTTATCGACATCGACAAGTTAAAAATGTCATGTATAGTACATGTGTATTCCGGCTTGCCCTTGATAGATCTTCAAAACAAAGTTGAGAAGGAGTTCTTCAATGGCCTCGCGTCGGCACCTCCGGTTGTCTTTTAAGTTATTGACCTCCTAATACTAAAGAGCTAGCAACGGGATTAACTACCCCACCGGTTAAACACGTACTCGCATCTGTGTACAAGTATTTTGTGATGTACATGCTTGCACATTGTCATTCAGCAAAACAAAATTCACAGGGTGTGCATAATCTTTAAGTGCGCAATTATACGTATACATCAGTTAATGTAATCCGACTAAAACATGTACACCTCAGTGTACCAATAATTTGTGATTTCCATGATTTTACACTGTCATTTACGAATATGTGTACACACCTCATGTGTACACGAACCTTATGTGTACACGAACGATGTGGTCACGAATCACGCACCTCATGTGTACACGAACGGCTGCAAATGATTATGAATCACGAATTTTGGTGTTTGTGAGAAACACTTTCGTGTACACCACAATACATGTACACACATCATGTGTACATCCATGATGTGCACATTTCGTGTACACGACAAACGAGCTGGTCTATGGTCATTCAGCCACCTGATCCGTGTTGCATGTACGGACACACCATTTGTGTCACGAATCAAGAATTCCGGTGTTTGTGAGAAACATTCTTTGTGTACACCACAATACATGTAAACACATCATGCATACATCTATGATGTGCACATTTCGTGTACACGACAACGAGCTGGTCCATGGTCATTTAGGCACTTGATCCGTGTTTCATGTTCGGACACACCATTTGTCACGAATCAAGAATTCTGGTGTTTGTGAGAAACACTCTTTGTGTACACCACACTACATGTACACACCTCATGCGTACACCCATGATGTGCACATTTCGTGTACACGACAACGAGCTTTGTACATGGTCTTTCGGCCACCTGATCCGTGTTTCTTGTACGTATACACCATCTGTGTCACGAATCATGAATTTCAGTGTTTGTGAGAAACACTTGTCGTGTACCCAGCCAAAACATGTACCCACCTCATGCCTACACCCATGATGTGCACATTTCGTGTACATGACAACGAGCTTGTACACTTGTGTAATGTTTCGTTACCGCATAAATTTGTTGCTATTTATTTTCACAGGGTGTACATACGCTATAAGTGTTCACAACCAAATGTATGTCCACACCTCACTAACCCATGCTGACAACTCATCTGATTCGTTACACACATGCAAAGACATCACTACATGCTGCAAACATAACTCACAACTCACCCATGCGTGTTTCGTGTACAACATCAATTATATTAACTCAAGCAACACGATCACTCAAGCAAAGCAGTTATGTCCACTAAACACGCCATTAGCCGTACACACACATGTTTTCGCAACAAAGCATTACAAAATATTCTCCCCGACACACATCCAAAAAAAAAAGATAGTGTTTTAACATCTCAGTTTTAAACTAATTATTACACATAATCAACCAACATACAACGGCACAACTCAGTCACAATTATTAGCAGGCACAACCGGAGTCTACGCCATGCTTCCATCCTGCTATCATTCGCTACCATATCCGCAATCTCAACAATAGTAATGTTTTGATTTTTTCTGATGAGCCGCTCCCAATATGCAAAATTCTCGTTTACCCGGAAGCGTGAAAAATAAACGGTTAGGCAAAGACACAGAAATAAAATATCTTTGTTTATGTGGATTTTCCTTATCCAATCCAATTAATACCACACATCGGGTCCACCGCTACCAATTTACTTTTTGTAATTTTTAAAATTCAAATAAAAACTAAAAAAGTCTAACTAAATCATTCAAGTTATCATGGCCAGTCGGACAGTTACGCTTTTACAGGGGCAATTTAAGACTTTTCACTTGTGAAAGTACCCAAGTAGCGAGAAGTGTCTTATTCTGTTATTTAATCTCATAAAGTGTCTAAACATGTAAATCACTCTATTTTTTATAGTTTGGCAGTCTTTTACGATGAACACTATTACTCAAATGCACACACTAAACATCCTAATTAAAAACACGTGACCAAGTGACGCACGTCAAATAATAAGCGTTGACATATGGGTGGATATGGAGCAATAATACAGATATCTGGAGGTAACTTTAATCTGATTTTTTCGTCGAATAGTCAATTTTCTAGTTTGTATTATTTCTGTCATATGGATATTCAGTGTATGCATATTTAAAAATGTATATTTTAATTGAATATATGATGCTATTCATATAAGTAAATAAAAAAATATTTTTATAAAATAAAAATATCTTATTATAAAATAAAAATGTTGCTTGTTTTAAAACTCTAGTAATTGTACATTATCAATTTAATGAATAAAATTTATGAAAAACATAAATTGAAATATAATAATTGTATAATTTATATATAAGTCTTTACATATATAAATTGAGGAGACACACATTTTTAAAAAATAATTTTATTTGTGATTTTTTTTAACGGATATTGTATATTAATATTAACTAGGTAGTTATCAGTGCCATGTGCGGAATGAAATAGTTGATTATATTATTTATTTTACATTATACTAACGTATTTGTCGTATAGTTTTTTCTAAGAATGAACATTTCAAATATCCGGTTGATCTATTCGAATTTCAGATTTTAGAGTAAGAAATTTAAATATGATTCGAATATTTACAAATTTTATTTGGCATTTGGTCTGGATTTGCTTCGAATCATTGCGGATTGAGTTCAAGTTCGAGTTTTGATACCCATTTAGTTATGTAATTTTTAAACAAAGTTTTAAATATACTTAAGTCCTCAAAATCTAAAAATAAAAATAATAAAAATAAAAAAATTAAAGAATGTTAGATTAAATAAATTTTACTTCAATTTAAATATTGGATGGAGAATAAATAGATATTTTTAGTATTTTGAACATTTTTTGTTATTTTAAAATATTTACTTGTGACTATTTTGATAATTTTTAGATACTTTCATATTTTTGAATATTTAATAGAATTAAAATTTAAAATAATTAATATATTTAAATATATTATTATGATTTATATATTTTCAATATCTAAGATATTACAGTTTAGATTAGATTTAGGTCTGATTATTCGGATATTAAATTTATATTCATTTGAATACCTAATCAGTTTTAGTTTGTGTTTTGTAATACTTTCAAATCAAGTTTGTTTTCGTTTTTCAGATTCAGATATTTACCCAGACTTACTTGTTCTACTAATATAAAGCAAAACAAATAAAAGTAAAACAAATATTTTGGGCTTATTTTATATATATAATTATTGAACCATACTTTAAAAATCCTAATAAAAATGATTGGACATCATATCAATATTGTTAGAGGCATGTTGTAAAATTGATTTAGTCTATAATCAATAGCGGTAACTCTTACAATTTTTTTTGGTAAAACGATAAAACATTATACAATTGAGTGAAAAAAGTTAAAATTGTGTCAAAATAATATGATCTCTTCATTCAGTACTTGAATTATGTTTTAATCTATTTTGCGAATTTTCTTTCCTTTTAAAACTTTTTGATTTCTGATTTTTTCTAAAAATCTGGTTATATTTTTAATTCTTGATATGATATGAAAGCTATGTAAAGAAACACAACATTTGGCTAAGCTAAAGAACCGGTTTTGTGAATGGTGTTGTTTACCTTAATTTTTTAATTCATATCCAATTATAATTATTTATTGGATACGGGTATTTGATTTTTTTGGATACGGATATTTGATTTATTCAGATATTTAGACG
Source organism: Sinapis alba (assembly GCA_012274485.2). Taxonomy (NCBI): domain Eukaryota; kingdom Viridiplantae; phylum Streptophyta; class Magnoliopsida; order Brassicales; family Brassicaceae; genus Sinapis; species Sinapis alba. Next base: position 20,490 of record MU106803.1, on the reverse strand, counting down.
TGAAAGGTATACCATAATTTTATTATATTCAATACTGATTTTAAATATATGTTTTGTTTAAAGTATTTAACAAATAAGCGAATAGAATTTTTTTTAAAACTTTAAATGTGATTCTGACAACACAGTTGTCCAGAATGGGACCGTAAAGCCACTTGAATTTGATTTGCATTACTTACTCTTGTTCAGTTCTTTGATAGTAGGGTCTATGTCTTTTAATAACTTAACAAACAATTTTAAAGACAAAACAACAAAATTGTATCATTATCATTAGTCCCACTAGAAATTTAATAAACTAATTAAAGAAAGAAATATAAATATAGTAACTAAAACAAATAAAAAAAGAAAACTCTATCAAACCACATAAAAAAGGAATAATTCCATAAAGAAAATATTCAACTTTTTTCTTCATCATATTAGGGCTTTACTTTTTCATTTTTACCATCTTCTTGTTTGTTTCCCTATTTTACCCTTATGGATTTCTACATGAACAGTTCTGACTGCAGTAACGTGTAATAATTAGCAGTTTCATCCTCGAGCTCCCAAAGCCCATTACCAAACCCATCTAATAAACTAAACTCATTAATGTAATCTTGATTAGTTTCATTGTTAATCATCTCATAATTACTCCTGCTGGAGTCAGCGTTAGGTATCCCTAGTTCGTCGTCGGAAGCTTCAAGAAGATGCTTCATCACTTTCTCCTTGTCGCTTTCGTACTCGTCTTCCTTTGAAACACACGAAGACGAGGAGGAGGAGCAAGACGAAGAAGAGAGAGCAGGATTCGCAAAAACCGCAGCGTTTTCCTCTTCCGTAGAGATCTCTTGCTGAAGCGAGGTGATTAGGGAAGCTAAATCATGTTCTTCTTCATTTTTTGCTTCCTCATCATACAAGAGACATTGTACTTGATTGTACAAGGTAGAAGATGAAGAAGGCTTTTGTCTTTTTGTATCTTCTTGGAGCATGGTTTCTTGTTCATGTTCTTCTCTTTGGCGTTTCAGTGGTGAAGATGCTGTTGTTTCTGCCATTGTTTGAGAAGAAGAGAGAGATTACGATGTAGGTAGGTTTCTTTGGCTTTTTAAATCGTAAGAGAGAGAGAGAATATGGTGTGGTATGATGAGAGAGAGGAGGAGACTAAAAATGTTTATATAGAGAAAGGGTGTGGTCAAAAGGGATTTTTTAATTTAATTTTTTAATTTAACAAAATAATGACGTGAATTAATGTTAATATAAATTATTAAGAAATAATTAGTTGGTTCGTGCATGTGGAGAGAGACATTTGTTTGCTTTTTCAAATTTCGCTCAACCCCGAGATAAAATCTTACTTAAATGGATGGTCTACAATTACTTCTATCATCTGGTCACCTGGTCAAGAAATGTTTTGATGCATGGTATAAATGCATCTAGTCTGTTTTTTGAATGTTTAAACTAGAACTTGATCCGCGTCTCCGTGTAAACGTTTAATTTAATTTATGTTTAACGTAAATTTATAAACCACTAATATTATAAAAAAAATTAATATATTTTTTATGTTTTGTAGTTTACATATATAGTAAAATATATTATTTTATATTATAGATATTTGATAATATTTTTTTATTTGTATATAATATTATAGTAAAATTTTATAACTTGATACAATTTGATATAATTGTACTATTTATATATTAATCTATTCTTTTTTTGTTAATTTATTTTAAAATAAAATAATATTACTAAATTTTTTTATTTTTGCATTAATTTTCTATGAATTAGTATTAATTTTATAATGTTTTATTTTTAAAAAATTGAATTCTCAATTTTTTTATATTTTACTAAACTAAATAAGGTAATAATATATTTAAAAATTATTTTATATAATATATATTATATTGTAATTGATATTTTCAAAATATCAATAATAATTAATTTAGATGTTTAATTTTAATTAATTAATTTAGATATTTAGATTATATATTTGATTTTAAATGAAATGGCATAATCTCTAAATAAAAAAGAAATGTAATGACATGTATAAATAAAAATATATATTTAAACTGCTATCCACATTTCCAAACAATTTTCATTTATCTTGCTATCTATATTTCCAAACAGTACCAAAAGTTATTTCAGTTTTAATAATATAAACTAGATTTGGATCCGCGCAACCGCGCGGGTGTTAACTTTCATTTTTATTTAAATAAATATTTTTTTATTTTAAGAATGGGATATATTCAAATATGTATATTGATTTTTCAAACATTAGTATATGATTCAATTTTATTGGTTTTCATCAAATTAATAATTTCAAAATGTAACATATATTTGTACTTTTTTATATATTATTATTTGTTGAAATAGTATTTGATTATTGAACTCATGATTTTTTTAATCTAATTTGGTAAAATATAAAAATATTATCACTTCTAAATATATTGTAACATTTCAATAAAATCTAAATTAACAAAAAATTAAACTTAGATATCTTAGATTATAAATATAAAGTACTAATTAAACATTAATATTTGTTTTTGTTTTTTTTTTTGTTTCAAAAACTGAACTATCTAAGTATTTAACAAATAACATATATATATTTATATTTATTTATCATTTTTAATATATATTTATCTTATTGTATTTGCATTTAGTTATTGAACAAATTAATATATGCATGAAATAACATATTTAAAATTAGTTTGTATTAAATTTATGCTCAATTCTGACCCGCCGATCTTCAAGCCAAATTTTCTTTTAGCAATATTTTTTTACGTTTATTCATTTTAGATAATATATTAATATATATACAAAGTCTAAAATATATTAATTTCTATACATGTATTATATAGTTTGTGAATGTTAAGCCGTTCTGTCATCATATTATATTTTAGAATAAATATTTTATATTTATGAAAATAAAATTTATCAATTTAATATAACTTTACCATATTTATTTCAATATAATAATTTTATTTTAACATGAATTGTTATTATTATAAAATATATAAAAATAAAAAAAGAATTTTTATTATTCATTTTATAAACGATAACTGAATATATATATTTATGCATAATAATAGTTGATTTCTAATTACAAAATTAGTTTAAATATTTACATAAACTTTTTGAAAATTAAGATACTGTTAAAATAATTTTCAAAAGATTTGTTAGAATTTTTAATATATATATATATATATATATTATTAAAATATTTTTAATACAAATTGATTGTGATTATATAATAAATAAAATAGGATATAATTTATATTTTTATTTTTTTTAAATATATAAATGTATAATATTATTTCATAACTAATTTCGAAATTAGTAAAAAATATTTACATATAAGTTTGAAAATTAAGATCTTATTATATTCTTTTAAACAGGTTTGTTAGAATTTTTTAAAATATATATTTATATTTAAAATGAAAAGATATCAAAAGATATTGTGATCAAAAGATATTATGGATGATAATATTAAACTATATTATTAGTAACAAATGAAAGATTATTTATTTCTAATAAGAGTCCATTTTAAAAAAAATCACACATGAATCAAGGTTGTAACTTCTGTTTTAATATATAAGATATTTAATTAATATTATTTCTTAAATGAAAAATTAGTTTCTATATAGAATTAATATTCGATCCGAACTCATGTAATTTAGAATCTCTATTTTAAATTAAGATTTCCCGATTATAACCAGGTTAATCATGAACAACACCACTGAAAATCAATGTTTTAGTCATTTAATAGGTCATATGGCCGACTAATATTTTTATAGAAAACTACTAAAAATAGAGAAAAGTAGATTTACAAATTAATTTTTACGAGTCAAATATAAATGTAAATATACAGACCTACCTGCCACCTGAATCAGACTTGGTTGTGTATATATGATTATTGCGAAAGAAAAAAATATATACTTATAACCTGGGGCATGAATTATGAATTAGATAATTCCGACAAATATAATAAAAGCTCTTAAATAGATAGAAAGTACTGTTGATAAAAAAATGTTCAGTGTGGACGGTAATATGTAATTGAAATGGCATAGAAATATATTTTTCTAACGAATGAATGTGGGGTAAAAATATAGTTGATAGATTCAACAAGATGTTTTATTTTAAGAAATGTTCTCTTTTCTTATGCAAAAATGATTTAAAACAAAAAGTTAAATATAAAATTAAGGATAATTCTTTTGAATAGCATTTTTAAGTTTTTGTCATAAAAATAGTTTCAAAAAATAAAATGACTAAACTAGCCTCTTTTTTTTTGAAATTTTGAATTTTTTTTTTTTTTTGAAATTTGAATTTCTGTCTCCAAACCCACCCCTTTACTCTAAACCTTAAGTCTAAATTAGTTAACCCTAGAGAAATAAATGAATATAAATGCATTTTTAGCTTCTAAAAAACATATTTTGGTCATTTTTATCCTTGAAAACTATTTTTGTGAAAAACAAACTAAAATGGACTATCTAAATAAATTTCTCTAAAATTAATCCATAATTTTTTGAATTTTTTATTTATTTTATTTTACCTTAAAATTTGGATTATTCACAAAAATGTTATTATTTTTTTGAAAATATTAGTTTTACTTAATCATCCCCATATTTTTCTTTTATTTACAATGCTGTCAAATCATCTATATACCAACCACCATGAACAATAAATTTCAAATTCTATAGAAGACTTTCTGAAAAAAATTTCATCAAAAAACTCTTTGAAAGTCTTCTCAACTGTTATATTTAGTCTTCTTATTGTCGGTGAAACTTTCTCCCTTATTACAGATAGAATAAAAAGTTTATTTTCCCTCTTTATTCTCTCACTAAAAACTCAAATTTCTTCATGGTTATATGGTGCATGTCTTTATGACATTATTTTCTTTGTTTCTTTACTTATCTCATTTTTTCTGATATGTCTTTTGTTCTGTTTTTTTTGTTTTTTTTTGTTTGGATTTGACCGCGGTAACTAGAGATGGCAAACAGATTCTCTCGTCCCATCCTGTCTCATCCCGTCCCGGACCGCAACGGGATTGTCTTCAAACGGGTCATTGTTGGATCAGGTCCGCGCGGGCCGCGGTCTCCGAAATGGCTGCCCAAACCCGTCTTACAATATGTACAAGCCTTTGCGGGTTGGCCCGCGGGACAAATGATAATACACACAACAAGACGCTTCAGACCACTCCATAATGCTTTAAGCCATTCTAGGACATGATTTAGGTCGTCGATTGAGCTGGAAATGATTCACCAGTCATTGATTTGCTTATTTGTTATTCAAAACAATAGTTATAGTTAATTTTGTCACACACCAAACATGTTAACATACCAATTAAAGATAATTGCATAAGATGTTTTTCGTGTGTCTCAATTGTGTGTAAGTTGTTTGGTTGGCTCAAACTTTTCCCTGATATCCCGGTTTTTGAAAGCTTCAGTGTTAGATAGGTTACATGTTTGAAGAAGCAACTGGTATTTAGCTATTATGGTTGAAAGGCCGACTAAAATGATTGTACAGTCTCTTAGGCTCGAGGAGTACCAACAATGTGGATCATCTGCGATATTTCCATCTTCTCGAGCTAGGCATTCTCTGGTTGAGAACGGTAATGGTTCCTCGTATATCTTGGCTATTAAGCGGACCGCGTCGGTTAGATTTGTGTAAGGGAAACTTAGTGAGTCAGGATAGAAACGGGTTACGCTAAATCAAAAATGTAATTGATTCTGAAATCCCGGTTAGGGTTTATCATATTTTAATAAATACAATATAATTAGAAAAAACACCACTGGAGCTCAAATCGGCATCGTCAGAGCTCGAATCACCATCGTCAGAGCTCGAGTCATAATCGTTGGAACTCGAGTCGTCATTGCCGGAGCTCCCTTTATTTTCTCGGGGGAAGACACACGAATCACCTTCTTTTCACTCTCTCTCTCATATTTTTCAGGTAAAAAATGAAATGAAGAAGAAAAAAATGCGGGTCTTTGTAATCCCATATGGCCCGCTTCGTCCCATCCCTCAAAAAGCCCAATCCATCAACAATCCATCCCGCCAATCCCGCTAATTTGTGGATCTAAAAAATCTCGGCCCAATCACATCCCACGATAGTTCTTTACGTGTCAGGTCCATGATTGCCATCTCTAGCGGTAACTCAAGTTATGTAAAATATCCATTTATGTTTCTCGAGTAACCACTAGCCACAAACAACTATATCATCCTCAATTGGTCTTTTTAAGGATTAATGTGAAACAACCACTTGTCAAAAAGAAAAAATCGTAACTTGGAGAAAAAAGAAATTTCACGGCTAAACCTAAGTTTCAGTAATTGATTCCAATTATTGGTCGGATTTTCAGGTTCAATTAGTAACACAAAATTTGTTAATTTTAATTAGTAAACTGATTTCCGCCAAGAAATCACATAAAAATTAGTTTTGTAATTAGTTTATAAGTCTGCAATGAAGCATACTGATTTGGAAATTTTGTTTCTATAAACGAAGAAAATATAAATTTTCGATCTCGTAAAACACTAAAATTTGCCAAATTATAAAAAGTCTGCGAAAAAATTTGTATGCCATTAAGAAAGTCTATGACATATTACAAACTTACCATCATAAAAAAAACTACTATAAAAATTTGTCAGTTAAAAATAAATTTGTTAACGTAATAAAAATTTTCATTATTTGTGATAAATTTGTTGCTGAAACTCTGTAATGATATGAAATCTGCTACAATAAATTTATGGAAAAATAAATCTGTCAAATATAAATAAAATTACTGTAAAATGTCACAAATTTTTAACAGTAAACTTATTTATATATTTTGAAAAATTAATTGTTTCTGATGACATGGCAAAAAATATTAATGGTATTTTAATAAATATATTTATTTGTTAACAAAGAAAATAAAGACATTCTAGCAATAAGAAATAATCTAATAATTAAAAATTGTATATTATTCTAATAATATTGACATGATATGATATTATTTTAGTAATCCTTCCTACTTTATATTTTAACAAAAAGATTATACAGATGGAAGAAAAATACATTAAAAGAAAAGAATATTAAAAAATAGAATAACCAAAAAAGAGGAGGTGACTGGTGAAATGATAAATAGTTGAGTACTACATGGTTCGAGGTAGGGTCGCACAAGTGGGTTTTGTTTGGTTTCTTTATACACTTCATTTCTTGCTTTTCTTTTTGTCCTTTCGCTTTACTTCATTAGCCTACCCACTTCTTTTCACTTCTTATCGGTTAAGGGATAAATCGATGGTTAAGGATGAGCGTAACGATTTGGTAAATAAAGGCTGCAGTTTAATTGTTGTTAGACATTTTGCTAGTTGAGACAACTTAACCAGAACATAGGAAGATAACAACTAATACTGGGGTAGAAGAAAATCGAGATCTATGTTGGTAATGATGGTGATTTTGAACGAGTAAATTATACAGAGACATTTTCCCAAGTAAAACATAAGAAAATACAGCTTGATATTCTTTTCAAAAATATTGTAGGATTTTTCAAAATTTATCAAGTGAGATGCCAACTATATAGTAAGCAAAAAGTTGTATATATTCTTTTGGGTTGTATTTATCTTTGGGGAAGAAGATGGGGCATCTCGTAACCTTTCTGTAAGAGCAGAGAACACTGTTACTTGCCATGCCTCTCGATATGTCAAGTCGTCCATTGTCATTGAACTATATTTTTATTTTTAGGAAAAAGACGTTCGTATTAGGTATGGGATTATTATCCGGAATTCGTATCCGATCTGCGATCTATTCCGGATCCGCTCCGAAAATATTATATTTAGGGCTCCTAGTTCCGAATCCGGATAGTAAAATCTTAGATTCGTCGAAACCGAATCCGAATCCTGATATCTTAATTTTTGGGGATATCCGAATTTGGATCCGTGTTTTTAAATATATTAAATTTTTAATTTTATTAATAATAATATAATATTTAATATTTATACATAAAGTTAGTTATATATTTTTATATTTTAATTTTAATAATATTATATGAATAAATATATTTATAAGTTTTGTAAAAATATTTAATTTATGTGATATTTTTAGTTTTTTTTAATTTTAAAAATTGTTCTATTTTTTAATTATTTTTGTGGATCCAGATCTGAATCTGGATACTCGCGGATATTTTAATTTTTAGACAGATATCCGATATCTGAATATTTGAAAGACATAGATCTAGATATCAAAATTACGAATCCGATGGATAAAGATCCGGATTCGGATACCTTAAATATTTTGAGTATTCGAATCTGCAGGCCTAATTCGTATACCTTTTTTGGTTTTAAAATGGCTCAGACGGAAAACAAATTTATGAATTTACCAAAATAAAAAAGAGAAAAGGATCCCAGGTGTCTTGCCATTGTTTCTTATTCTATTTCTTGGAAGATCTGCATTCAAATGTTTAGAGTTTTTTACCAAAAAGAAAATGTTTAGAGTTCTCTAGTCATTTCGTACACGTACACACACATCATGTGTGTATATTGCCATATACGTGTTGTGTATACATATCTCGTAGCTTTATCTTACACCAAAAGGAAAAAGAAATCTCGTAGCTTATCTGTTTGAGAGACGAACATGTGAAAATGTGAAAATGAGTGGACATGGGACATGTGATCCTTGATAATTTCATCCCGTTTCTTATTTTAATAATATGAAGGAATATTTTAAATGAATAGCAGGATATATTCATGTGACATTATTATGTTCCTCTCTTTATGCCGACGAATTCACAACCTTGTTTATACTATTTTGTATCTTTTTGATTAAAGAAACTTCCATATTTCTTAGTTTTGATGTATAAAACTGGTGAATAGATAATAAATAAATACAAATTAAAATATAGTTATTTTGACGTATTTAGAGGGATTAATCCAAACTAAAACCAGAAATGCACTCTGTATTTTTGTGTCTCATGTTCAAGTATTTTAGTACGTAAGGTTTAGGGGTGGACGTCCAGATATTGGTTTGGTTTTGATTCAGTTTAAATTTGAGATTTCCGGGAATAAGTTATCTTATATATGTGTTTACAAATTTTGGTTCGTGTTAAGTTTGGATTTTTGCAGATTTGTTTTAGATTTGAATACTCATTTAATTTTGGTAAAGAAAACAAAAAGTCTGAATATACTTTAAAATTCTCAAAATTTTAATGTTAAATAATATGTAATATATAAACTTAAATAATGTATGACATAATGTCATAATACCTTAAAATACTATAAAAATTGGTTTGGTTTGAATATTTACATAGAGAATATATAGATAATTTTTAGTATTTTTTGACTATTCCCATATATTTATCTTTGGTTTAAATTATTTATGAACATTTTTATTTATTTTGGATAGTTCTAAATATCTTTAATTAATATATTTTTTCTGATTCAAAATTTTCAAGTATCCAAAATATTATAGTTAAAGTCTTATTTGGTTCGGATTTTCCATATCCATTTTGATATTTTAATAATTTAGGTTTAGACTGACATCATTTTTTGAATTGTTTAGTTTGATTGTTCAGATCTAAGTATTAGTTTCTGTAAATTTATTTTTAAATCTAAATATTTAAACACTAGTTCTAAAACTATGAAAGATTACGAATCTAAATTTTAAACTTTCATTATTTAAAAAAAAAACTGTTAGTATTTTATCAGCACTAAAAGCAAAAGATAAAAATATATTTGATGATTTTAAAAAGAAATGCAGTATTAGATTAGAACAGATCTAACAGAGTTTATATTTACTTCAATATTTTCATTAAAATAGAAATACACTATTAGAAAGATAATTCCTTTTCAAGGTATATTTGTATAATAGAATTTTCATATTTTTTTTTGAAAAGAATATAGAGTTTCCATATTTTTAACCAAATCTATAAAGCAATGTTTCTATTTTATTGCACTGAAATAAAATTCATTTTTAAAATAAAATTTATCTACTTTCGAAAAATATAGAGAGATGATTTTAATTAAATTTCACATCTATTTCAGAATTTATCATTTAGTATAAAATTGTATAATAACTTAAAGATTATCTAGTGATTCAATTATTTATAGAGTTCGTCCTAGCCTCGTCCAAAAAACAAATCTTTGAGTGTTTGTTTCCATCTCTCCGATGTCCGGCAAGCCTTGTCGGCACCGTGAAAGGGTATGTAGAGTCGTCTAGTTGGTGTATTAGGCCGAGATGAGAACCTTTGGTAGATGGGATTTCTAAGATGGTATTTGAGATTGTCTTTGTCGTTTGGTTCGTTTACGATGTTTTAACAGATCTGAAACTGTTTTTTGATGCACGGTGCATGAATATGTTAGCTCTGATGTGGGTTGTTACTTCTTCCATTGGATTTATTGAAGCGGGTTTTAAGTGATTCTTAGGTGGTCAATGGATCGGGTCATTCTCTCTTCCATGTCCTTGTTAGTCTGTTGAATGGTCTCTTAGTTTCTTTGTTTTCGATCCTCTAGGTTAACGAATTCAGTCAGTTTTGCTCTGTCTAGATTCTCGATGGACCTCTTTGTTTGTCAACTCCTTCATGCTTTGTTATTCTTGTGTAAGCATGTATGAGCATTATGTTTAGCGACGGGTTTGAGTTTATAGCTTGGTTTGGTTATGGTTGATTCTCCTTACAGTTTTTGGTCCTTTAGCTCTCTCTCATTACCTTCGGTTGTCGAGTTTGGCTCGTGGTATTGTGTTATGCATCCGGTTGTCTGTCGCTCATAATGCGCTTTCGATGGTTCTGCCTTGGTGTTTGAAGTGTGTCATCAGAACTTTGTTCTAATGCTATCTGATAATTGTTTGTTTATTCTTAGGAATCATGTTTTAATCTAGCGGTTTGAAGCTCTTTAGTTAGCTCTTGTCAAGCTGCGTTGGTGTTTCAAGGATGGTCTTTTGTTCTCGTCACTATGGCTATGTTACTAGTTTATGACTAATATGGGTGTTCATGATTTAAGCTTACTTGTTCTTTAGTTTCTATGGAAGATATGATTTATCTACAAGGAAGTTCTCAGCATATGTAAATTTTTTTAAAAAAATTATATGGCTTAGTTATGTTATTTTTGTTTCTGGTGTTATCCGGCTTGTGGTTTTGGTACACTCCGACTTATGTCTCCGAAGTTTTTCAGATTGTATTGTAATTTGAACTTGGTTGTACATTTAAATTTTAAATATCAATTCATAGATGACAAAAGAGAAACTTAGAAGATTATCTAGGTGGTTTTATTTGAATAAGATTATCATTATCCCCTGTCTTTTAATCAAGGTTCTTAGTTTTCGATAAAAGATAGGTTCTTAACTTTTCTTAGTTTTTAACTGAGAAAACTAAGAACCTTCTCTTAGATAAGAAATATAAGACTATCATTATCTTTTGTCTCTTAATTGGGGTTCTTAGCTTCGGATAATAGACAGTTCTTAGCCGAAAAGTGTAAGAAAAACTTTTTTTTTATCAAATCATGAGTTAAGAATCCTGGTTAAAAGACTGAGGATAATGATACCTTAAGAACCGTCTTTTAGCCAAAAAATATTTAAAAAATAATAGAAAAATATCAAATCATAAGTTAAAATCTCTGGTTAAAAAATTGGGGATAATGATATCTGAAAGTTTTTTTTTTTTTTTTGTTTGAATAAGACATATAAACAAGAAAATCGTGTAAGTCGAGAAAAAATAAATAAAAAATATCTTGCTCTGCGAAAGCCTGAATTGTCATGATGTCTCGGTTTCTTAAATACATATGAATTTATTTACTTTTTGGGGCCCTTTTTTGCGAGCGAAAGAAGTAACATATTGATATTGATGCAAGCAATACATATTAATAAAGTTATTAAAAGAAAATAAAGTAGATTAATGATGTTTTCCCGTTAGAATTAATTAAAGTAAACCAAGAGTGAGGTTTCATATTTGATGGTTTGTCAGACCTAACTGGGATATCATTCACGTGTAAATTAATGTTTGCGCAATATTATATCGCAAACCTAACGCTTTAACAAACAATATATCAATATAATCGCTAAAATTCTTTATTGATTTTGGCTAGTTAACAAGAGTCTAGACTCTAGTGTGGATCTAGATCGGTTTAAGTAATCAGTTCGACGAGAAGATAAACGTATGAAGGTTATAAATAAACAACTTATCTCTAGGTTATAATGTTTATGCATTGTTTTTCTCCACATCGGGCTGAACTGAATTTTATCTACTACCAAGAAAATTCAGTTGCTAGAGACAAAATAATAAAATTCTAGTTAACCAAGGCTTATATTTATATGCATGCATTCTGCTCAAATTCTAAAAGCAACAAAAATAGATTAATTTCTCCTTATCTCTCGCATTATGTTTGTTAAGCCACTCTGAAATCAAATGTCTTGATAGTTGCATAAAAATAACAATAAACTATATCCGAGAAAGATACCAAACTGTATGTCCACGTCTATCCGAGTCATTCATAATTTTTTATTATATATGCATAAATACAACATACAACATGATATTTTCACTTCTTTAGCCTAAATTCAGACTAGTATTTAAAATTACCGATGTGGTCATCAGATCTATAATTGGGTGAAGACAATATATCAAATGGGACATTTACATCTTGATAGGAGCTAGTATCCGATTTTAATATACTCTGCTTCCCACTCCATTAATTAAAAATAACATAGCGTGTTGGATTAATCTAGGGAGTGCTCGGAAAGTAAACTAATCAATGACAAGCTTAGTTCATCCAATCGATTCAATGACAAATGTCTTATATTTAGGCTCGACCTAGAGCGAAAACCTATAAAACTGGTGCTTTAGACCATGTTTATAGAGGTTTCTTAATGGTGGTTTTAGGAAAAAGTGGGTAATTAATTAAATGAAAACAAAATTAAAAAGAGAAAACCGTTTCTTAATGAAGCTGTGTGGTAAACGATTATTTGCTTGTTTCTTAGTCCACGTGTCGATTACCTGTCGAAACGCGTTTTATTTTTATTTTTTTCATTTTCTTTTTTCAGACTACTCGTCTTCTCTTCCTCTCTCTCTCTCCTAACCTCCGCTTCTCTCTCCTTCGAAATCGCCTCCGAATCTCTGCAAGTCTCTTCTCCCTCTACTCCGACTGTTCCGGCGATCTCGTCTATTCATCTCCTCTGGTCGTCTCTCCGTGTCTCGCGTCTCCTTGGCGTTTGTCTCGTTGCGATCAAGCATCGTTGGAGGCTGTCTCCTCTTCGTCTGTCTCCTCTCCGTCTGTCTCCTCTCCGTCTGTCTCCTCTCCGTCCGTCTCCTCTCCGTCTGTCTCCCTTCCGTTTGTCTCCTCTCCGTCTGGTTTCATTTGTATCCTCTCTGTCTGTCTCGTCGCGATCGAACCGACGCATCACCTAACTCATTCGGTAATGATCGACAATCCTTTATTGTGATGCCACTGGTAAGTCAAGTTCCATAGTCACTCTAGTTTTAGTTTGCGATCGAAAGAACTGATATAGGATACACTCTGTTTTGCGCAGGTGATTAGGCGATGGAAACAAGCCAATGAAAAGAGTATGATTTGAAGAATGAGGTTAGTATAAACAGTTTGCATTTGTCTTTGTTTGTTCATCGTTATTTGTTTGGCTGTTGTGTGTTTTGTCTTTGATATTCTAGTAATTGGTAGTTTTGTCTTTGATGTTTATGAGAGGACAATAAAGGTTGGTTGGCAACTAATACAAAACGAAAAGACACATTTAAACTACCTTGTCCAGGAAGTAGCAAAGTAAGTTGTCATGCTCTTTAAACACATATATATTGTTTTGTATGTAAGAGGACAATAAAGCTCTCTTCCTCTGTTGCTTCTTTTCCAGGTTTCCTGCTGGTTTGGTGTTCCTAGAACGCTTGTAGCTGGATCAACAACTGAACTGGTAAGTTGATGAATGTTGTTGTTAGGTTGTAGTTAGGTTTTGATGAATGCTGGTTAGAGTTATGTTGTGATGAATGTTGTTGTTAGGTTATAGTTAATATTAATTGATGAATGAATGTTGTTAGGTTGTGATGAATGCTGTTGTTAGGTTGTGATGAATGCTGGTTAGAGTTAGGTTGTGATGAATGCCGTTGTTAGGTTGTAGTTAATATTAATTGATGAATGAATGTTTAAACTAATGAATTGTGATGAATGCTTGTTAGAGTTAGCTAAATGTCAACGCATTTGAACTCAAAGTAATTGTTTCTCCTCGGTTCATCAATATATTTTCTTCTTTCTTTTCATCTTCTAATTAATGCTTGCTAGAGTTAACAGTACATTTAAGAGTTAGACGAAGCCATTGCGGAGAGAGTTAATAATGCGTAGGTAATAAATAAGATTAGATACATCTCAAATCAACTGAACTCAAAGAGTAAAGGCATTACAAGACACCTATCTAACTCACATTTCTTCTATTAAACACATTGCTTCTTCTTCTTTGTTTTGATAAACATTTCCTCTTCTTTGTCATCAAACATAGTTCTTCTTCCTTGTCTTTTCTTTTCAATGAATCCATTTAGTCAGCCCTCCAATTTTGTTGATATGTTGAACAATCAACAAGATACTTATGGGAGTTGTTCACAACTCCCTGTCTTTACTACCCAAGCTACTGAATCGATAAGCTTCTGTGAAGACTCCAATGCTGAGCGCAGAGAAATAAAGAAATGGAGTCCAACGGATGATGTAGTCCTGATAAGCGCATGACTTAACACGAGCAAGGACCCTGTTGTAGGCAATGAGCAGAAAGCAGGTGCTTTTTGGAAACGAATCTCGGCATACTTTGCAGCTAGTCCGAAGGTTGAAAGAGGTGAAACGCGAGAGCCTATTCAGTGTAAGCAAAGGTGGCAGAAGCTTAACGATCTAGTTTGCAAGTTTTGTGGAGCCTATGAGGCTGCATCAAGACAGAAAACAAGTGGTCAGAATGAGAACGATGTAGTTAAACTAGCACACAAAATCTTCTACAACGATCACAAGAAGAAATTTAACCTTCACCATGCTTGGGAGGAGCTCCGGAATGACCAGAAATGGTGTGAGTTTGCAAAAAATAGGATTGAAGGAAGTGCAAAGAAGAGAAGGTGTGAGGATGGGGCACAATCAGCAAGCTCTCAAGGTGATCAAGCCACACGCTCTCCTGGTGTTAAGGCAGCTAAAGGAGCATCTGGTAAGAGAAGTCTACTAGATCATGAGGCTGTTCTTCAGTTTCAGACCATGTGGTCTATTAAAGAGAAAGACTTAGCAGGGAAAGAAAGACTTTCCAAGATGGGGTTGCTTGAAAGTCTTATTTCAAAGAAAGAGCCTCTATCTGAGTTTGAAGAAGCTCTAAAGAAGAAGTTAATTAATGAGATGTTGGGTAACTAAAGACTTGGTTATGCTAGTGTTTGTATGATATGTTTCACGAGTCTGTTTTCTTTATGTATGGTTGTCTGTCTCATGTTTGTATGATGTGTTTTCGGTTTAACGAGTCTGTCTTTTTATGTTTAATGTAATGTATGTTTATGTTTCATTTTCTGCTTCATGTTTCATGTTCTGTTTTATTATAATGTCATATGCTTATGTTTCATGTTCTGTTTATGTTTATGTTTCATTTTCTGCTTCATGTTTCCTTTATGTGTCTTATGTTCTGATATAAAACATAACATGTTTCCGTGTGCAGAGAGCAGTCACTAAAGATGCAATGTACAAGAGAAGTCAGAAGTCACGAGTTCTGATATGTTTACAAGTCAGTAGATCACGAGAGCATTTTGACGTGAAGTTACAAGATAAGTTACGAGACTGAGTTGTATTTGTTTTCTAGTCACAAGTATTTGTTTTGTAGTCAGAAGTATTTGTTTTGTAGTCAGAAGTCACGAGACAGAGTTGTAGTGTATTTGTTTTCTAGTCACAAGTTGTTCTTATTTGTTCTTGCATATTTGTTTTGTGGTCTATAAATACAACAGCTCACAAGATTGTGCTTCTCATTCTCACAAAGTCTATTTGATCACAACTATTTTTCACAAACTCTCTTTGATCACAGCTATTTTTTACAAACACTTTCACAAACACTTTATATATGGCTTCTTCTTCTCAAAATATTTTTGAAGGAGCAGATGATGAAATTTTTGATCATTATTTTGATCAATATTTCGATCACACATTCGAAAAATTTTCAATTCAAAATGATGATCAAGAAGAAGAAAGAAAAAAAAGAAAAAAACGCGTTCATATCGAAAGAAATCGTGAAGAAGGCAATGTACGTTTATGGAACGATTATTTTAGTAAAACACCAACATATGCCGAAAATCTATTCCGGCGATGTTTTAGAATGAAGAAGCCATTGTTCATGCATATCGTTAATCGACTCTCCAATGAAGTTGAAATACTTCCGACAGAAGAAAGATTGTCTTGGAAGGCTTAGTCTCTCTCCACTTCAAAAGTGTACAACAGCCATTCGTGTCTTGGCATATGGTTTTGCGGCTGATGCTGTTGACGAATACCTCCGACTCGGTTCAACTACTACTCGGTTATGTGTGGAACATTTTGTGGAAGGAATAATATATTTATTCGGCGAGGAGTACTTAAGAAGACCAACACCGGCTATCTTCAACGCCTACTTGATATTGGAGAGCGTTGTGGATTTCTCGGGATGATAGGAAGCATCGATTGTATGCATTGGGAGTGGAAGAATTGTCCCACAGCTTGGAAAGGTCAATATTCACGTGGGTCAGGAAAACCCACAATCGTTTTAGAGGCGGTTGCTTCATATGATCTTTGGATATGATATGCGTTTTTTGGACCTCCAGGTACCTAAAATGATATCAATGTTCTTGATCGCTCACCTGTTTTTGATGATATAATAAAAGGTCAAGCTCCGCAAGTCACGTTCTCTGTCAATGGAAGAGAGTATCATTTGGCTTACTATCTCACCGACGGAATTTATCCAAAATGGTCAACTTTTATCCAATCTATTTTAATACCACAAGGGCCAAAACCGGTTTTATTTGCTAAACATCAAGAAGTTGTAAGAAAAGATGTCGAACGTGCTTTTGGAGTCTTGCAAGCTCGCTTTGCTATTGTTAAAAATCCGGCATTTTTTTGGGATAAAGCCAAAATTGGGAAGATTATGAGAGCATGTATCATACTCCATAATATGATAGTAGAAGACGAACGAGATGGATATACTAAATTTGATGTTTCAGAGTTCCAAGAAGGAGAAGACAACGGAAATTCACATGTCGATCTCACGTATTCTACATATATCCTTACAAATATCGCCAATATGATGGATGTTCGAACAAGAATTCAGGATAAACAAATACATCAACAACTGAAAGCTGATTTGGTTGAACATATATGGCGTAAATTTGGACATGATGAAAACAACAACTGAACTCGGATTATCTTTCAAATTATTCTCGTTTCTTTTATTAATCCTTGTTTTATGTTTGTATTTTAAAATCTATGTTTCAAATGTTATCTTTTAATATATTTTATTTAATAAATATATTTTTTTCTTTAATTTTATTTATTTATTTTAAGAACCTTTAATTAAGAAACTTTCATTGGACCACTCAAAATGGAAGTTTCTTAACTAAAAGTTCTTAGCTACATTTATTCATTAAAAATGCATTAAGAAACCTATTATGAGTGATGGGGATAAACATGCTCTTATGTGCTAAATTATAGTATCATTAATTTGACCATTTTTCTTTTCATAAATTGATTGTAGTCCCTTGGTGCACAAAAAAAGAGAGACAGAAAATTGTACTAGCACTTTAGATCATTTTCACTTTATTTTATTATTTTACCCTTTTTCTGAACAACTTTATTTTTACATTTAAAATATAAAAAAATTTATAATAAATGTAGAATTTGCTCCAATGTATACTTCTAAAATAGCAATTTCTAATTGTCGAACTAAAAATAGAGAATTGCTATTTCTTTCCCTATTTAAAGAGAATAATAATAATCTCTATTATAGAAGAAAAAATAGAGGTAGGTTAGAGCATTTTCACATCTAAATGCTATTATTTATGTGAAAATAGCAATGATTTGAAGATACTCTTGATTAACTATTTTTTTTGTTAATATCTAAAATCATCTATAATGTATTTTGCCATCTTTTATAAAATAAAATATATCTTTTAATATAATTTTTATTACAATGTAAGTTTTATAATAAAATTTAACTAAATATAGAATAAGAGTATATATTCTTATTTACTCACTTAAATTTGAAAGAAAAACAACAATTTCTATTTTAGAGTAACAAACAACAATAAGATGAAGGACGGGCTTTGTGGTCAAGTGGTAGTGGACGGGCCTGAGACGTAAACACGTTTCAGGTTCGATCCTTCTGCTATGCGAAACTAAGTCACATTGTTATGTTCACCTAACGCGAATATGGATCTATGCTTTAGAACCCATTTGAATGCCATGGAGAAAGTGTTCATCTGCGGGTTTGCGACTCCCCTAGATTCAACCAGATAAAAAAAATTAGTCAAAAACAACAACAACAATAGGATGAAGTGAAATTATTGTGCTCTAAGAACATCTTGAATATATTCACTTATTATTCACAATTATCTTTATGAATCTTTATCACATATCAGAGATAAGTATGCTGGGTCATGAAGTTCGTTGTAGGAAACCTCCATTACAGATGTGGAAGTGCAATATTGGTGCTTCTTGGTTAGGACCTCATCAGAACACAGGTGAGGCGTGGCTGGTACGTGACCATGATGGAAATTGCATCTCTCATAGTCGACGTTCTTATTCAAATGTTGTATCTTCATTGGAGAGTGACTTACTAGGCTTATGGTGGGCGGTTGACTCTCTGGGACATATGCGTATCCCTAATGTGATATTTGAATTCTCCTCAGTGGATGATCGAGAAGCGATGATGTATCTAGGTCGGTTTCGGAGTGTAGAACCTCTGGTGCGACACATCTTATCAAGGCTAAACACCTTCATGGATTGGTCGCTCGAGCACACATCTCTGGTCCGTAATAACTCAGTCCTGCGGATTGCTGATAGTGTTACTAGGGATAAACGATATCAATCGTATATAGTGCATAAGGGTCCGTGTTGGCTTAAAGATCAGCTTATCTGGGAGGCTATGCCTTCTTAGACTCGTTACACTCAACTCAGAGTAGTGGAGCCTCGTGCACTGGCCTCTTGGTCCCTGTTTTCTTTGGTTTGTGGTTTTCTATGGCTTTTTAAGGTGCCTACTGGTGCTGTTTCTCTGTTTTGTTTGGTATTTTTATGTGCATTGTTATGATGTCACAGAAAACATAACCCTTTACCAATATACAAAAGTGTAAAAAAAAGAAAAGAAATGAGCATATCTTCTATACCTGTCTCATTCTAGTCTTAACGAAAGTTTCAAATTACAATGTTTTTCTTAAGTTCAGATATTCTATAGTCGAATGTTTTGCCTGTGACTGTAGTTTTATAATGTAGTATCATAAGATTCAAAATCTTTATAATGCCATATTACAAAATATTTAATGAATTAAACAAAATATTAAAAATACTGTATATTCATCTATTTCCTATGTTTTCTAATTTATTATCGTTCAAACATCATTCTCCGCCTGAATCATCAAGGGATCTTGTGGTGGCTGATCTGCTAATCAGAAGTTTTGATTCCTGGAATCGTCTAAGAGTGGAAAAGATCTTTCCCACACTGGCCGCAAGTCATCTATCGTATTTACCCAAGCTTTTTTGACGTGGAAAATAAATATTGATGACCTCTCACAAAATAAGGATCCTATAGCGTCAAATCTGGTTATTTTGCCTTGATTGATGAGAAAGAACAGACCAGGGATCCGTTAATAGTGGACGCTCCATTCTCGTGGACACTTCTCCAAAGCTCAAATTATTTTTATGGATTTTCTTTTGGTGGGGATCTACCTCTTCGCTCCAACTTACAACTAGAGGTATGAAGTGAACTCCATGCTCTCAGTGTACTTCTCAGGTCTCTGCCGGATTTCACCACATATTCTACACATTTTCAGGCAATTGACAAGGCTCCAAACCTCCTATGCTTGCTGCCGTCAGGTATAACAAAGGACATTCTCTCATGGATTTGTTGAATTTATGGTTGGTCAGGAACCAACTAGTTTTCGAGAATACATCTTTGCCTGCTTCTGGTTGTATGTTTAAAGCTATCTGTAGCGCAAAATAATGGCAAGAAGCTCTGGTATCTAAACAACCATATTCATCGACGCCCCGTCTTGTTGTTTCCCAACCTACCACTAGTAGAATTTAGGGCTATATACACGTAAATTTGTGTCAAAATGCAGTTTTTTCGTGACTATACATCAATATAGTCACGAAAAAAAATTAGTGTATATATGATTGTGACCAAAATTTACAGTGACTAATTGTGACTATTTTTGTCACGTTTTTGTTACATTTTGTCATGACATTTTTAGTCACAAATATGACACGAACAATTCGTAACATACTTTAGTCACTCTATTTCGTATCTAAAACGTGACTATTATAAAAAAATAGTAAAAAATAAAAAATAAAATACAAAATATATTAAAAACAAATTTGTATATATTATGAGAAATA
>MU106802.1:86007-100115 GCA_012274485.2 Sinapis alba | reverse complement strand
TATGTTTAAGAAGTTATTCCACTTTCTAATCAGGATATCCATGTTTAGCCTGTTTGGACATATGGCAAAGTCTGCAAGCTTCTAATCAAACCAGGATGAATCACTATGTAAGAAGCTTGTTTTGGAACCATTAATCAATGGAGAGTCTTTCATGAAGTTGAATAAATCCCATAGGAGTTATGTTGAAGAAGTTATTCCATTTTCTAATCAGGATATCCATGTTTAGCCTGTTTGGACATAAGGCAAGTTCTTCATGCTTCTAAACAAACCAAGATGAATCATTATTCAGCGGAGAGTATCCATGAAGTTGAATCAATCCCAAAGGAGTTATGTTTAAGAAGTTATTCCACTTTCTAATTAGGATATCCATGTTTAGCATGTTTGGACATATGGCAAGTTCTTCAAGCTTCTAATAAAACTAGGATGAATCACAATGTAAGAAGCTTTATTTGGAACCATTATTCAGTGGAGATTATCCATGAAGTTTAATAAATCCCAAAGGAGTTATGTTTAAGAAGTTATTCCACTTTCTAATCACGATATCCATGTTTAGCCTGTTTGGACATATGGCAAGTTCTTCAAGCTTCTAATCAAACTAGGATGAATCAATATGTAAGAAGCTTGATTTGGAACCATTATTCAGTTGAGAGTATCCATAAAGTTGAATGAATCCTAAAGGAGTTATGTTTAAGAAGTTATTCAACTTTCTAACCAGGATATCCATGTTTAGCATGTTTGGACATATGGCAAGTTTTTAAAGCTTCTAATAAAACCCGGATGAATCACTATGTAAGAAGCATGATTTGGAACCAATTTTCAGTGGAGAGTATCCATGAAGTTGAATAAATCCCAAAGGAGGTATGTTTAAGAAGTTATTCCACTTTCTATTCAGGATATCCATGTTTAGCCTGTTTGGACATATGGCAAGTTCTTCAAGCTCCTAATCAAACCAGGATGAATAACTATGTAAGAAGATTGATTTGGAACCATTATTCAGTGGAGAGTATCCATGATGTTGAATAAATCCCAAAGGAGTTATGTTTAAGAAGTTATTCCACTTTCTAATCAAGATATCCATGTTTAGCCTGTTTGGATATATGGCAAGTTCTTCATGCTTCTAAACAAACCAAGATGAATCACTACATAATAAGCTTGATCTGGAATCATTATTCAGCGGAGAGTATCCATGAAGTTGAATCAATCCCAAAGGAGTTATGTTTAAGAAGTTATACCACTTTCTAATTAGGATATCCATGTTTAGCCTGTTTGGACATATGGCAAGTTCTTCAAGCTTAT
The DNA here is from genome assembly GCA_012274485.2 of Sinapis alba. Lineage (NCBI taxonomy): Eukaryota > Viridiplantae > Streptophyta > Magnoliopsida > Brassicales > Brassicaceae > Sinapis > Sinapis alba. The sequence goes on along the minus strand of MU106802.1, from coordinate 98,819 downwards.
AATAAAACTAGGATGAATCACTATGTAATAAGCTTTATTTGGAACCATTATTCAGTGGAGAGTATCCATGAAGTTGAATCAGTCCCAAAGGAGCTATGTTTAAGAAATTCTTCCACTTTCTAATCAGGATATCCATGTTTAGCCTGTTTGGACATATGGCAAGTTCTTAAAGCTTCTATTCAAACCAGGATGAATCACTATGTAAGAAGATTGATTTTGAACCATTATTCAGTGTAGAGTATCCATGAAGTTGAAAAAATCCCAAAGGATTTATGTTGAAGAAGTTATTCCACTTTCTAATCAGGATATCCATGTTTAGCCTCTTTTGACATATGGCAAGCTCTGCAAGCTTCTATCAAACCAGGTTGAATTACTATGTAAGAACCTTGATTTGGAACCATTATTCAGTGGAGAGTATCCATGAAGTTGTATCCATCTCAAAGGAGTTATGTTTAAGAAGTTATTCCACTTTCTAATCAGGATATTCATGTTTAGCCAGTTTGGACATATGGTAAGTTCTTCATGCTTCTAGACAAACCAAGATTAATCACTATGTAAGAATCTTGATTCTGAACCATTATTCAGAGGAGAGTATCCATGAAGTTTAATCAATCCCAAAGGAGTTATGTTTAAGAAGTTATTCAACTTCCTAATCAGGATATCCATGTTTAGCCTGTTTGGACATATGGCAAGTTCTTGAAGCTTCTAATCAAACCAGAATGAATCACAATGTAAGAAGCTTGATTTGGAACAATTATTCAGTGGAGAGTATCCATGAAGTTGAATCATTCCCAAAGTAGTTATGTTTAAGAAGTTATTCCACTTTCTAATAAGGATATCCATGTTTTGCCTGTATGGACATATGGCAAGTTCTTCAAGCTTCTAATCAAACCCGGATGAACCACTATGTAAAAAGCTTGATTTGGAACCATTATTCAGTGAAGAGTATCCATAAAGTTGATTAAATCCCAAAGGAGTTATGTTTAAGAAGTTATTCCACTTTCTAATCAGGATATCAATGTTTAGCCTATTTGGACATATGGCAAGTTCTTCAAGCTCCTAATCAAACCAGGATGAATCACTATGTAAAAAGCTTGATTTGGAACCATTAATAAATGGAGAGTATTTCATGATGTTGAATAAATCCCATTGGAGTTATGTTGAAGAAGTTATTCCACTTTCTAAACAGCATATCCATGTTAAGCCTGTTTGGACATATGGCAAGGTCTTCAAGCTTCTAATCAAACCCTGATGAATCACTATGTAAGAAGCTTGATTTGGAACCATTATTCAGTGAAGAGTATCCATAAAGTTGATTAAATCCCAAAGTAGTTATGTTTAATAAGTTACTCCACTTTCTAATCAGGATATCCATGTTTAGCCGGTTCGGACATATGGCAAGTTCTTCAAGTTTCTAATCAAACCCGGATGAATCACAATGTAAGAAGCTTGATTTGGAACCATTATTCAGTGGAGAGTATCCATGAAGTTGAATAAATCCCAAAGGAGTTATGTTTAAGAAGTTATTCCACTTTCTAATCAGGATATCTATGTTTAGCATTTTTGGACATATGGCAAGTTCTTCAAGCTCCTAATCAAACCAGGATGAATAACTATGTAAGAAGATTGATTTGGAACCATTATTCAGTGGAGTGTATCCATGAAGTTGAATAAATCCCAAAGGAGTTATGTTTAAGAAGTTATTCCATTTTCTAATCAGGATATCCATGTTTAGCCTGTTTAGACATATGGCAAAGTCTGCAAGCTTCTAATCAAACCAGGATGAATCACTATGTAAGAAGCTTGTTTTGGAACCATTAATCAATGGAGAGTCTTTCATGAAGTTGAATAAATCCCATAGTAGTTATGTTGAAGAAGTTATTCCACTTTCTAATCATGATATCCATGTTTAGCCTGTTTGGACATAAGGCAAGTTCTTCATGCTTCTAAGTAAACGAAGATGAATCATTATTCAGCGGAGAGTATCCATGAATTTGAATCAATCCCAAAGGAGTTATGTTTAAGAAGTTATTCCACTTTCTAATTAGGATATCCATGTTTAGCATGTTTGGACATATGGCATGTTCTTCAAGCTTCTAATAAAACTAGGATGAATCACAATGTAAGAAGCTTTATTTGGAACAATTATTCAGTGGAGATTATCCATGAAGTTGAATAAATCCCAAAGGAGTTATGTTTAAGAAGTTATTCCACTTTCTAATCACGATATCCATGTTTAGCCTGTTTAGACATATGGCAAGTTCTTCAAGCTTCTAATCAAACTAGGATGAATCACTATGTAAGAAGCTTGATTTGGAACCATTATTCAGTGGAGAGTATCCATAAAGTTGAATGAATCCCAAAGGAGTTATGTTTAAGAAGTTATTCAACTTTCTAACCAGGATATCCATGTTTAGCATGTTTGGACATATGGCAAGTTCTTCAAGCTTCTAATAAAACCCGGATGAATCACTATGTAAGAAGCATGATTTGGAACCAATTTTCAGTGGAGAGTATCCATGAAGTTGAATAAATCCCAAAGGAGTTATGTTTAAGAAGTTATTCCACTTTCTATTCAGGATATCCATGTTTAGCCTGTTTGGACATATGGCAAGTTCTTCAAGCTCCTAATCAAACCAGGATGAATAACTATGTAAGAAGATTGATTTGGAACCATTATTCAGTGGAGAGTATCCATGATGTTAATTAAATCCCAAAGGAGTTATGTTTAAGAAGTTATTCCACTTTCTAATCAAGATATCCATGTTTAGCCTGTTTGGATATATGGCAAGTTCTTCATGCTTCTAAACAAACCAAGATGAATCACTACGTAATAAGCTTAATATGGAATCATTATTCAGCGGCGAGTATCCATGAAGTTGAATCAATCCCAAATGAGTTATGTTTAAGAAGTTATACCACTTTCTAATTAGGATATCCATGTTTAGCCTGTTTGGACATATGGCAAGTTCTTCAAGCTTATAATAAAACTAGGATGAATCACTATGTAATAAGCTTTATTTGGAACCACTATTCAGTGGAGAGTATCCATGAAGTTTAATAAATCCCAAAGGAGTTATGTTTAAGAAGTTATTCCACTTTCTAATCAGGATATCCATGTTTAGCCTGTTTGGACATATGGCAAGTTCTTCAAGCTCCTAATCAAACCAGGATGAATAACTATGTAAGAAGATTGATTTGGAACCATTATTCAGTGGAGAGTATCCATGAAGTTGAATATCCCAAAGGAGTTATGTTTAAGAAGTTATTCCACTTTCTAATTAGGATATCCATGTTTAGTCTGTTTGGACATATGGCAAGTTCTTGAAGCTTCTATTCAAACCAGGAGGAATCACTATGTAAGAAGCTTTATTTGGAACAAATATTCACTGGAGAGTATCCATGAAGTTGAATAAATCCCAAAGGAGTTATGTTTAAGAAGTTATTCTACTTTCTAATCAGGATATCCATGTTTAGCCTGTTTTGACATATGGCAAGTTCTTCAAGCTATTAATCAAACTAGGATGAATCACTATATAAGAAGCTTGATTTGGAACCATTATTAAGTGGAGAGTATCCATAAAGTTGAATGAATCCCAAAGAAGTTATGTTTAAGAAGTTATTCAACTTTCTAACCAGGATATCCATGTTTAGCATGTTTGGACATATGACAAGTTCTTCAAGCTTCTAATCAAACCAGGATGAATCACTGTGTAAGAAGCTTTATTTGGAACCATTATTCAGTGTAGAGTATCCATGAAGTTGAAAAAATCCCAAAGGAGTTATGTTTAAGAAGTTATTCCACTTTCTAATCAGGATATCTATGTTTAGCCTGTTTGGACATATATCAAGTTCTTCAAGCTCCTAATCAAACCAGGATGAATAACTATGTAAGAAGATTGATTTGGAACCATTATTTAGTGGAGAGTATCCATGAAGTTGAATAAATCCCAAAGGAGTTATGTTTAAGAAGTTATTCCACTTTCTAATCAAGATATCCATGTTTAGCCTGTTTGGACATATGGCAAAGTCTGCAAGCTTCTAATCAAACCAGGATGAATAACTTTGTAAGAAGCTTGTTTTGGAATCATTAATCAATGGAGAGTCTTTCATGAAGTTGAATAAATCCCATCGGAGTTACGTTGAAGAAGTAATTCCACTTTCTAATAAGGATATCCATGTTTAGCATGTTTGGACATAAGGCAAGTTCTTCATGCTTCTAAACAAACCAAGATGAATCACTACGTAATAAGCTTAATTTGGAATCATTATTCATCGGAGAGTATCCATGAAGTTGAATCAATCCCAAAAGAGTTATGTTTAAGAAGTTATTCAACTTTCTAACCAGGATGTCCATGTTTAGCTTGTTTGGACATATGGCAAGTTCTTCAAGCTTCTAATCAAACCCGGATGAATCACTATGTAAGAAGATTGATTTGGAACCATTATTCAGTGCAGAGTATCCATGAAGTTGAATAAATCCCAAAGGAGTTATGTTTAAGAAGTTATTTCACTTTCTAATCAGGATATCCATGTTTAGCCTGTTTGGACATATGGCAAAGTCTGCAAGCTTCTAATCAAACCAGGATGAATCACTATGTAAGAAGCTTGTTTCGGAACCATTAATCAATGGAGAGTCTTTCATGAAGTTGAATAAATCCCATAGGAGTTATGTTGAAGAAGTTATTCCACTTTCTAATCAGGATATCCATGTTTAGCCTGTTTGGACATATGGCAATTCTTCATGCTTCTAAACAAACCAAGATGAATCACTTCGTAATAAGCTTGATCTGGAATCATTATTCAGCGGAGAGTATCCATGCAGTTGAAAAATCCCAAAGGAGTTATGTTTAAGAAGTTATTCCACTTTCTAATCAGGATGTCCATGTTTAGCAGGTTTGGACATATGGCAAGTTCTTGTAGCTTCTAATCAAACGAGGATGAATCACTATGTAAGAAGCTTGATTTGGAACCATTATTCAGTGGAGAGTATCCATGAAGTTGGATCAATCTCAAAGGAGTTATGTTTAAGAAGTTATTCCACTTTCTAATCCGGATATTTATGTTTAGCCTGTTTGGACATATGGTAAGTTCTTGAAGCTTCTAATCAAACCAGGATGAATCACTACGTAAGAAGCTTGATTTGTAACCATTATTAAGTGGAGAGTATCCATAAAGTTGAATGAATCCCAAAGGAGTTATGTTTAAGAAGATATTTAACTTTCTAACCATGATATCCATGTTTAGCATGTTTGGACATATGGCAAGTTCTTCAAGCTTCTAATCAAACCCGGATGAATCACTATGTAAGAAGCTTGATTTGGAACCGTTATTCAGTGGAGAGTATCCATGACGTTGAATAAATCCCAAAGGAGTTATGTTTTAGAAGTTATTCCACTTTATAATCAAGATATACATGTTTAGCCTGTTTGGACATATGGCAAGTTCTTCAAGCTCCTAATCAAACCTGGATGAATCACTATGTAAGAAAATTAATTTGGAACCATTGTTCAGTGGAGAGTATCCATGAAGTTGAATAAATCCCAAAGAGTTATGTTTAAAAAGTTATTCCACTTTCTAATCAGGATATCCATGTTTAGCCTGTTTGGACATATGGCAAAGTCTGCAAGCTTCTAATCAAACCAGGATGAATCACTATGTAAAAAGCTTGTTTTGGAACCATTAATCAATGGAGAGTCTTTCATGAAGTTGAATAAATCCCATAGGAGTTATGTTGAAGAAGTTATTCCACTTTCTAATCAGGATATCCATGTTTAGCCTGTTTGGAAATATAGCAAGTTCTTCATGCTTCTAAACAAACCAAGATGTATCACTACGTAATAAGCTTGATCTGGAATCATTATTCAGCGGAGAGTATCCATGAAGTTGAATCAATCCCAAAGGAGTTATGTTTAAGAATTTATACCACTTTCTAATCAGGATGTCCATGTTTAGCATGTTTGGACATATGGCAAGTTCTTGTAGCTTCTAATCAAACGAGGATGAATCACTATGTAAGAAGCTTGATTTAGAACAATTATTCAGTGGAGAGTATCGATGAAGTTGGATTAATCTCAAAGGAGTTATGTTTAAGAAGTTATTCCACTTTCTAATCCAGATATTTATGTTTAGCATGTTTGGACATATGGTAAGTTCTTGAAGCTTCTAATCAAACCATGATGAATCACTATGTAAGAAGCTTGATTTGTAACCATTATTAAGTGGAGAGTATCCATAAAGTTGAATGAATCCCAAAGGAGTTATGTTTAAGAAGATATTCAACTTTCTAACCATGTTATCCATGTTTAGCATGTTTGGATATATGGCAAGTTCTTCAAGCTTCTAATCAAACCCGGATGAATCACTATGTAAGAAGCTTGATTTGGAACCATTATTCAGTGGAGAGTATCCATGACGTTGAATAAATCCCAAAGGAGTTATGTTTTAGAAGTTATTCCACTTTATAATCAAGATATACATGTTTAGCCTGTTTGGACATATGGCAAGTTCTTCAAGCTTCTAATCAAACCAGGATGAATCACTATGTAAGAAGATTGATTTGTAACTATTATTCAGTGGAGAGTATACATGAAGTTGAATAAATCCCAAAGGAGTTATGTTTAAGAAGTTATTCCACTTTCTAATCAGGATATCCATGTTTAGCCTGTTTGGACATATGGCAAAGTCTTCAAGCTTCTAATCAAACCAGGATGAATCACTATGTAAGAAGCTTGTTTCGGAACCATTAATCAATGGAGAGTCTTTCATGAAGTTGAATAAATCCCATAGGAGTTATGTTGAAGAAGTTATTCCACTTTCTAATCAAGATATCCATGTTTAGCTTGTTTGGACATATTGCAAGTTCTTCAAGCTTCTAAACTAACCAAGATGAATCACTACGTAATAAGCTTGATCTGGAATCATTATTCAGCGGAGAGTATCCATGAAGTTGAATCAATCCCAAAGGAGTTATGTTTAAAAAGTTATTCCACTTTCTAATAAGGATATCCATGTTTAGCCTGTATGGACATATGGCAAGTTCTTCAAGCTTATAATCAAACCCGGATGAACAACTATGTAAGAAGCTTGATTTGGAACCATTATTCAGTGAAGAGTATCCATAAAGTTGATTAAATCCCAAAGGAGTTATGTTTAAGAAGTTATTCCACTTTCTAATCAGGATATCAATGTTTAGCCTATTTGGACATATGGCAAGTTCTTCAAGCTCCTAATCAAACCAGGATGAATCACTATGTAAAAAGCTTGATTTGGAACCATTAATAAATGGAGAGTATTTCATGAAGTTGAATAAATCCCATTGGAGTTATGTTTAAGAAGTTATTCCACTTTCTAAACAGCATATCCATGTTTGGACATATGGCAAGGTCTTCAAGCTTCTAATCAAACCCTGATGAATCACTATGTAAGAAGCTTGATTTGGAACCATTATTCAGTGAAGAGTATCCATAAAGTTGATTAAATCCCAAAGTAGTTATGTTTAATAAGTTACTCCACTTTCTAATCAGGATATCCATGTTTAGCCGGTTCGGACATATGGCAAGTTCTTCAAGTTTCTAATCAAACCCGGATGAATCACAATGTAAGAAGCTTGATTTGGAACCATTATTCAGTGGAGAGTATCCATGAAGTTGAATAAATCCCAAAGGAGTTATGTTTAAGAAGTTATTCCACTATCTAATCAGGATATCTATGTTTAGCCTGTTTGGACATATGGCAAGTTCTTCAAGCTCCTAATCAAACCAGGATGAATAACTATGTAAGAAGATTGATTTGGAACCATTATTCAGTGGAGTGTATCCATGAAGTTGAATAAATCCCAAAGGAGTTATGTTTAAGAAGTTATTCCACTTTCTAATCAGGATATCCATGTTTAGCCTGTTTGGACATATGGCAAAGTCTGCAAGGTTCTAATCAAACCAGGATGAATCACTATGTAAGAAGCTTGTTTTGGAACCATTAATCAATGGAGAGTCTTTCATGAAGTTGAATAAATCCCATAGAAGTTATGTTGAAGAAGTTATTCCACTTTCTAATCAGGATATCCATGTTTAGCCTGTTTGGACATAAGGCAAGTTCTTCATGCTTCTAAACAAAGCAAGATGAATCATTATTCAGAGGAGAGTATCCATGAAGTTGAATCAATCCCAAAGGAGTTATGTTTAAGAAGTTATTCCACTTTCTAATTAGGATATCCATGTTTAGCATGTTTGGACATATGGCAAGTTCTTCAAGCTTCTAATAAAACTAGGCTGAATCACAATGTAAGAAGCTTTATTTGGAACCATTATTCAGTGGAGATTATACATGAAGTTGAATAAATCCCAAAGGAGTTATGTTTAAGAAGTTATTCCACTTTCTAATCACGATATCCATGTTTAGCCTGTTTGGACATATGGCAAGTTCTTCAAGCTTCTAATCAAACTAGGATGAATCACTATGTAAGAAGCTTGATTTGGAACCATTATTCAGTGGAGAGTATCCATAAAGTTGAATGAATCCCAAAGGAGTTATGTTTAAGAAGTTATTCAACTTTCTAACCAGGATATCCATGTTTAGCATGTTTGGACATATGGCAAGTTCTTCAAGCTTCTACTAAAAACCGGATGAATCACTATGTAAGAAGCATGATTTGGAACCAATTTTCAGTGGAGAGTATCCATGAAGTTGAATAAATCCCAAAGGAGTTATGTTTAAGAAGTTATTCCACTTTCTATTCAGGATATCCATGTTTAGCCTGTTTGGACATATGGCAAGTTCTTCAAGCTCCTAATCAAACCAGGATGAATCACTATGTAAGAAGATTGATTTGGAACCATTATTCAGTGGAGAGTATCCATGATGTTGAATAAATCCCAAAGGAGTTATGTTTAAGAAGTTATTCCACTTTCTAATCAAGATATCCATGTTTAGCCTGTTTGGATATATGGCAAGTTCTTCATGCTTCTAAACAAACCAAGATGAATCACTACGTAATAAGCTTGATCTGGAATCATTATTCAGCGGAGAGTATCCATGAAGTTGAATCAATCCCAAAGGAGTTATGTTTAAGAAGTTATACCACTTTCTAATTAGGATATCCATGTTTAGCCTGTTTGGAAATATGGCAAGTTCTTCAAGCTTATAATAAAACTAGGATGAATCACTATGTAATAGGCTTTATTTGGAACCACTATTCAGTGGAGAGTATCCATGAAGTTTATTAAATCCCAAAGGAGTTATGTTTAAGAAGTTATTCCACTTTCTAATCAGGATATCCATGTTTAGCCTGTTTGGACATATGGCAAGTTCTTCAAGCTCCTAATCCAACCAGGATGAATAACTATGTAAGAAGATTGATTTGGAACCATTATTCAGTGGAGAGTATCCATGAAGTTGAATATCCCAAAGGACTTATGTTTAAGAAGTTATTCCACTTTCTAATTAGGATATCCATGTTTAGTCTGTTTGGACATATGGCAAATTCTTGAAGCTTCTATTCAAACCAGGAGGAATCACTATGTAAGAAGCTTTATTTGGAACAAATATTCACTGGAGAGTATCCATGAAGTTGAATAAATCCCAAAGGAGTTATGTTTAAGAAGTTATTCTACTTTCTAATCAGGATATCCATGTTTAGCCTTTTTTGACATATGGCAAGTTCTTCAAGCTATTAATCAAACTAGGATGAATCACTATATAAGAAGCTTGATTTGGAACCATTATTCAGTGGAGAGTATCCATAAAGTTGAATGAATCCCAAAGGAGTTATGTTTAAGAAGTTATTCAACTTTCTAACCAGGATATCCATGTTTAGCATGTTTGGACATATGACAAGTTCTTCAAGCTTATAATCAAACCAGGATGAATCACTATGTAAGAAGCTTTATTTGGAACCATTATTCAGTGTAGAGTATCCATGAAGTTGAAAAAATCCCAAAGGAGTTATGTTTAAGAAGTTATTCCACTTTCTAATCAGGATATCTATGTTTAGCCTGTTTGGACATATGGCAAGTTCTTCAAGCTCCTAATCAAACCAGGATGAATAACTATGTAAGAAGATTGATTTGGAACCATTATTTAGTGGAGAGTATCCATGAAGTTGAATAAATCCCAAAGGAGTTATGTTTAAGAAGTTATTCCACTTTCTAATCAAGATATCCATGTTTAGCCTGTTTGGACATATGGCAAAGTCTGCAAGCTTCTAATCAAACCAGGATGAATAACTATGTAAGAAGCTTGTTTTGGAACCATTAATCAATGGAGAGTCTTTCATGAAGTTGAATAAATCCCATAGGAGTTACGTTGAAGAAGTAATTCCACTTTCTAATAAGGATATCCATGTTTAGCATGTTTGGACATAAGGCAAGTTCTTCATGCTTCTAAACAAACCAAGATGAATCACTACGTAATAAGCTTAATTTGGAATCATTATTCAGCGGAGAGTATCATGAAGTTGAATAAATCCCATAGGAGTTATGTTGAAGAAGTTATTCCACTTTCTAATCAGGATATCCATGTTTAGCCTGTTTGGACATATGGCAATTCTTCATGCTTCTAAACAAACCAAGATGAATCACTTCGTAATAAGCTTGATCTGGAATCATTATTCAGCGGAGAGTATCAATGAAGTTGAAAAATCCCAAAGGAGTTATGTTTAAGAAGTTATTCCACTTTCTAATCAGGATGTCCATGTTTAGCATGTTTGGACATATGGCAAGTTCTTGTAGCTTCTAATCAAACGAGGATGAATCACTATGTAAGAAGCTTGATTTGGAACCATTATTCCACTTTCTAATCCGGATATTTATGTTTAGCCTGTTTGGACATATGGTAAGTTCTTGAAGCTTCTAATCAAACCAGGATGAATCACTACGTAAGAAGCTTGATTTGTAACCATTATTAAGTGGAGAGTATCCATAAAGTTGAATGAATCCCAAAGGAGTTATGTTTAAGAAGATATTCAACTTTCTAACCATGATATCCATGTTTAGCATGTTTGGACATATGGCAAGTTCTTCAAGCTTCTAATCAAACCCGGATGAATCACTATGTAAGAAGCTTGATTTGGAACCATTATTCAGTGGAGTGTATCCATGAAGTTGAATAATCCCAAAGGAGTTATGTTTAAGAAGTTATTCCACTTTCTAATCAGGATATCCATGTTTAGCCTGTTTGGACATATGGCAAGTTCTTCAAGCTTCTAATCAAACTAGGATGAATCACTATGTAAGAAGCTTGATTTGGAACCATTATTCAGTGGAGAGTATCCATAAAGTTGAATGAATCCCAAAGGAGTTATGTTTAAGAAGTTATTCAACTTTCTAACAAGGATATCCATGTTTAGCATGTTTGGACATATGGCAAGTTCTTCAAGCTTCTAATCAAACCCGGATGAATCACTATGTAAGAAGCTTGAATTGGAACCATTATTCAGTGGAGAGTATCCATGAAGTTGAATAAATCTCAAAGGAGTTATGTTTAAGAAGTTATTCCACTTTCTAATCAGGATATCCATGTTTAGCCTGTTTGGACATATGGCAAGTTCTTCAAGCTCCTAATCAAACCAGGATGAATCACTATGTAAGAAGATTAATTTGGAACCATTATTTAGTGGAGAGTATCCATGAAGTTGAATAAATCCCAAAGGAGTTATGTTTAAGAAGATATTCAACTTTCTAACCATGATATCCATGTTTAGCATGTTTGGACATATGGCAAGTTCTTCAAGCTTCTAATAAAACCCGGATGAATCAATATGTAAGAAGCTTGATTTGGAACCATTATTCAGTGGAGAGTATCCATGATGTTGAATAAATCCCAAAGGAGTTATGTTTTAGAAGTTATTCCACTTTATAATCAAGATATACATATTTAGCCTGTTTGGACATATGGCAAGTTCTTAAAGCTCCTAATCAAACCAGGATGAATCATTATGTAAGAAGATTGATTTGTAACTATTATTCAGTGGAGAGTATACATGAAGTTGAATAAATCCCAAAGGAGTTATGTTTAAGAAGTTATTCCACTTTCTAATCAGGATATCCATGTTTAGCCTGTTTGGACATATGGCAAAGTCTTCAAGCTTCTAATCAAACCAGGATGAATCACTATGTAAGAAGGTTGTTTCGGAACCAATAATCAATGGAGAGTCTTTCATGAAGTTGAATAAATCCCATAGGAGTTATGTTGAAGAAGTTATTCCACTTTCTAATCAGGATATCCATGTTTAGCCTGTTTGGACATATGGCAAGTTCTTCATGCTTCTAAACAAACCAAGATGAATCACTACATAATAAGCTTGATCTGGAACCATTATTCAGTGGAGAGTATCCATAAAGTTGAAAGAATCCCAAAGGAGTTATGTTTAAGAAGTTATTCAACTTCCTAACCATGATATCCATGTTTAGCATGTTTGGACATATGGCAAGTTCTTCAAGCTTCTATCAAAACCGGATGAATCACTATGTAAGAAGCTTGATTTGGAACCATTATTCAGTGGAGAGTATCCATGAAGTTTAATAAATCCCAAAGGAGTAATGTTTAAGAAGTTATTCCACTTTCTAATCAGAATATCCATGTTTAGCCTGTTTGGACATATGGCAAGTTCTTCAAGCTCCTAATCAAACCAGGATGAATCACTATGTAAGAAGATTAATTTGGAACCATTATTCAGTGGAGAGTATCCATGAAGTCGAATAAATCCCAAAGGAGTTATGTTTAAGAAGTTATTCTACTTTCTAATCAGGATATCCATGTTTAGCCTGTTTTGACATATGGCAAGTTCTTCAAGCTCCTAATCAAACCAGGATGAA